>PVJO010010803.1:0-62582 GCA_004026905.1 Hystrix cristata | reverse complement strand
ATGTCTGGTCATTTTCTTTGTATACATATGTACTTTACCCCTTTTAGTTTGTTCTCCGAGTTGGTTTGATATTTTCTTTGTATGAGGTTACAAAAAGATAGGTAATAGCATCCTCCTTGGGAATGTCTCTTTCTGTAGTTTCTTCTGGGTATATGTATTTCTTGGTTCTTATAACCTTTAGTCCTCCAGGGTTATCTTCAATGACAAGGTAATGGTTGGCTCTACTTGGTAATGCTGACTTCACAGAGGGGAAGGGAAAAGAAAGTGACAAAGAAAAAACTAGAAGAGGGACAATGGGAGAAGAAAGAGGAGGAAAAATCAAACATATAGACAACCAAAAAAAAAAAAAAAACGAAAAAACAGAGAGAGTATGGGTGGGAAAACAGCAGAAGATAGTGTCACCAGAAAGGGGGCCTACATTTTATGCATCTTGATGGCTTCAGATCCTGCCGGCGCGCGGGCCCCGGTTGCAGTCTTTTGTCCCCGGCGCCGACCTGCTCTCACCTGAGCAGGAGAGTCCCACGGTCAGGAGGCCCGCTGGCGCTTTTGGGTGCCCAGGAGGGAACCAAGCTGCAAGGCATTTTCTAAGAATGGCAAAAATCATAAAATAAATACTGAAGGCCACTGGGTGGAATGGAAAAGGAAATAATCTAGACATATTAACTTGCCTTGTTTTGTAGGTTTGACCTTGGAATCATGAAAATATTTTATATAATTATAAAGAAAAAATAATTCCTAAAAGACAATTCCTAAGAAATTAAAAGAAAATGAAACAAACCTTTCTGTGTTGTCTGAATGGTGGTATAACCACACAGACAAGATCCGAGTGACTTTAAAGCAGAGAACTCTTGAATATACATCTCTGATGGGATATAATCCAGGATAAAAAGAAATACAAAAAATCATGAACATTTTCAGTAATTATATTATTGACTGTAGCGTGTGTATTGCTAGCCTAAGCAGATGAGTGTAAAGGGTGGGGTAAAGCAAATGAGTATTTCTGTTGGTGTCATTAAGTATTTGAATTTTTGGTATGGGACAAAGGAAATACATATCCAAGATTGATGAAGTTAAGCAAGAGCACTATAGATTTGAATGAGAGTATCAATATGAACTCATGACTTATTCATTCTTAAATATAGGTGTGTTTTAATACAAAACATAGGGTTATACATGGTATACAGTACCTATACTGTTACATATCCTAGCTATGTCCCTGAAGAGTTCTGGAAACAAGGAACAATAAGCAGTGCACATTCCTACTGTCAAATTGTACTGTTTTCCCACAAAAGGCTTTGTAGAAGTGGCTGAATCTATGTCTGGGGCAGGAAATGATGCTTAGAGCATATTCGTAGAAATCAGGCAAACTAGAAAAGAGTGATAGGACATGTCAGAAGGACTTGGGGGAAAATAAGATATGCCCACTGGACAAAGAATTTGGGTATCAGTATCATAAAATATATTTAAAGACATGATTTCAAAATGATTAACTGGTTTTTTTTTTGGTTTTTTTTTTTGATTAACTGTTTTTAAAAACCCTTTTATAGATCTTATGAAATTAGTTCATTAATTTTGAAACAGGTAAAAGGAAAGAACTGAGTATTTATTATAAAACTTTCATATATAAATTGTACCTCACAGTAATCGAAGGGTTGACAAAACAGAGTCTTGTCATAGAAATATTCCAGCTAACAGATGATGAGGTGATCATAACCATTTTGTAACTGTTAATGATTTACTGAATCTGGAGATTGAGCTTCAAGGGTTGTCATATAAATATTAACTTGCTTCCTAAAAGAAGGCAGTACCAATGAAGCAGACTTGTCAGAAAAACAAACTTGAATTTTATTAGAATTAAAAAGATAGAAACTTAGTCTGGGGATTTAGCTCAGAGTGCTTGCCTAGCAAGCACAAGGCCCTGAGTTCAATCCCTAGCACCAAAAACAAATAAACAAACAATAAAAAGATAGAAACTTGACAAACAACCATCATGGCAAATGTGTTGTTATATAAAAATGGCAACAAAATTTTCAAAGAAATAGATAGAAAAGGAGCCTATAAATTAAAAAGACAAAGGGACACATTAACCTATCATAATATATAGATCTTATTATGACCTTGATTCAAATAAGCAAAATGGTAAAATTATGAGCTAGTTGGGGAAATTTAAAGGTTGAACTGATGATATTAAGAATCATTAGTTAGGGCTGGGGGTTTAACTCAGTTGCCTTGCAAGCACAAGTCCCTGAGTTTGATCCCCAGCACCAAAAACACCCCCAAAAAACAAAAAAAAAATCATTTGTTAAATTTTTCTCAGGTGCGACAATAGAATTTTTAAAAATAAGAAATCCTTATCTGCTAAAGATATGTACTGAAATATTTATAGATGAAATGATGTAACATCTGGGATTTGATTTAAAATAATTAGGAGGATAGTAACTGTGCATGGTGGCACATGGTTGTCATCCTAGCACTTGGGAGGCTGAGGCAGGAGGATGCCATGAGTTCAAGTGCCTGAACTGCATAGCAAGATCCTGTCCCCCCTTCAAAAAAGTTACGAGGGTGGAGAAGGAAAGTGGGGTCATAGATGAAACAAGAGTAGCTGTTAGTAGATACTTGTTGAAGTTGGAAAATGCATACATAGAGTTTATTATATTATTTTCTGTACTTTTGTAAATGTTTGATATTTATATGATAAAAAATAAAAATCACATAAAAATAAATGAATCAGTCGCTTGCATAGGCTCATTGAGTTTCATTCCAAGTGACTATGGATAAGACACGAGGAGTCTCTCACCTACCTTGGGACTTTATATTTTTATTTATACAGATGTTATTGGTGCTAAATTATTCTAAAAATGATGGTGAGTAGAAAGATGATTTCAGAGCTTTTATTGAGTCAAGAGAAAGTACACTTTGAAAAGGAAAAGGTCTTATTTTTTCTTTTTTGTACTTTTTCTATCTTTTTTTTTATTAGGGGATAATTTGGATATAAAAGACCTAGAAGAAAGCATTGAGAAATCTGATAGGGAAGCTTTTTATGTTGAAGCTTTTGGAAATCTTTTTTTGATCTAGCCAGTTGCTGTAAGACTTTGCAGCTGGCTGATGTCAGGGGCCTGCTGACAACTCATCCCGGTTAGTCAGGGGCAGTTCTCAATAAGTTCTCTGAAAATGACGTGGGCTGCCAGGCACTAATGATGGCCACACGATTTTTGCTTGACATCATTTCTTTTACCCACATTTGTGAGTAGCAGTCATCAGGAGATCTAATTTCTAACTTGCTCTCAGTTCAGAAGTTTAGAAAACTTATGTTGCCTGCTTGGATTCTTCCATTAATCTTAGAATGTAGGTGTTTTCTGATTAGTAAAAAGTCTGACTCCACACATCCTAAATATTTATCTTAAATATTTTAGAAAGAGAAAAAGTACATAAAAGATGTATCTTAGGTAGTCAGTCCTTGTTAATTTTATTTTCTATTATTCTTTTTCCTGTACTGAAACATATTTGGTATGACCTTGTAAGAATGTGCCAGTGTGTGTTTTGTAGATTGAGTTTGTCTAAATCCCAGTATAGAAGAAGTAAGCCAGTTTTCTCTACTCTTTCTCCAGAAAGTGGATTTCAAAGTAATACCATATGTTGGATAAAATACAGTAGAGCTAAAAGATCATGATCCTGATATCATGATGTATCATAGAATAGATTTATAAACATTAAAATAGAAAAGGATGATCATTAATTTTTATTAGATTTGAGAGAGAATTAAGGCATAAGCAATTTGAAAATATTTCTTTTGTTCAGTTATAGAACTTGTGTAGATAAGTTCTTGGCAAGCTAATTTCCTATACTTTCCTTTGTTTTTGGACGTATTTCTCATCTTCATTTCTCCACGTATTTTTAGATCCTGGCAGGCATCTACTGGTGCTTGTAATCCTGGGATGATGTGAACTCTTCTGTCTTCTTTCTTAGCACAATATTTAACATCGCGTTCCTAGAGTTTTCTCTAACTTGACTCTTAAGTTTCTTGAAAATAGAGCCATCTTGTTTTGTATTTCTTCCTCCTTCTCCAGTGTGCATTTTTGCTCAATTTCTTCTTATCTTAGTTACTTTCTTGTTGCTAGGACATAATAGCAAATACCCACAACTTAAAGGAGATTTATTTTGACTTACAGTTTTAGAGGTCTCAGTCCATCCCGAGTTGGCAGGCTACCAAGGGAGAACAGCATGGTGAAAGAGGGTAACAGAGGAAAACTGCTCACATCATGGTGGCCAGCAGGTGGGGACTGAAAAGAGGAGCCGGAGAGGTAGATATATGCTTCTGCGATCACACTTCCAGTGACCCACCTCTTCAACTAGGCTCTGCCTCATAACGGTACATTCAGCTCTAAAGTGTTCAGTAGATTAATCCACCAGTGAGTATAGCACCCCCTATTCTAATAAACTTCCAAAAGCCCAACCTCAGAACACATGAGACTTTTGGAGCCTAGACCTAAATCATGTTTCCAGGTATTATAGATGTGGGTTTCTATCAAGGAATCTTTATAAAGTTTTGCAGTGTTTCAAAGCCCAGGAAAACATTACATTGACTGATCACTATGGAAGAGTGAATCTGGCTTTGGATGTTTATAATACTTGGCTGTAATGCTAGTCCTTTAAAGATAAATTATTACATAAAGCTTTTATCCTGGCATCATACTATCTGGAAACTGAAATTTGTAAGTCAAATTAGGAACCTTTCTTAAATTCATAGTTTTTATTTTTATTGGCAAACTAATGCTTTATACTGATGACTAACATAATTAAAGTGCTTGTAATTGGAAAAATCAGTAGAATGAAATCACTAATGGCGTTAGTACTTAATATATTTTGCCAACAGGAAGTCTCATATGTCATCCAGGCTAACATAATAGCAGCATATCATATTTGTTAAAAACTGACAGATGCCAAGGCAATTCATATTGTCAAATAATCCTTAAATCATTCCTTTGATGTTGGTAGTACTTGATTCTAGTGGGCTTTCTTATAATAACTTTCATATATGTAGAGTTGCTGTAGTTAGAATAGATTTTAACAATCTATTCTATAGTACATACTGACTGAGAAATCCCAGGGTAAGTGAAGCAACATATGCCCATTCCTCTTACCATTTGTAGATCCAGAACCAAAAATAACACTCTAGAACAAATCCCATAGTACGTGTAGAAACACAAAGAATTGTACAAACCCTTGAACTTTATGGGCTTGTGGGTGATAAAACCAAGATAGGGATTACAGGGGGGAGTCATTTTGGTTGGGCCCTAAAGGAGAACAATTGTTTACAAGACAAAAAAGGTACAGGGAAGAAAAATATTTACAACAAAAGAAATAGCAGAGGGTGAAAGGCTGTGGCTAAGAAACAGTAAGTCAGTAATTCATTGTGACTGGAAGGCTCTGAAGTGTAAGTGTGGGGTGTGTGCGTCTGTGTGTCTGTGTGTTTAAGAGAGATGAGGGGGATGCAGATATAGGGCTGTATAGTATAGTGGTTGAATTCACATGTTTTAAGGTCAGCAATGTGCCTGGTTTAGAATTCCAGGTCTTTGTCTTCCTAGCTCTGTGTCAGCCAAAAATGTGTTCATTAAATAAATATTAATTGATGTGTTCCATGAACCTGGTATTATCCAAGTACTGGAAATACAGAAATGAACAAAACAGGCAAAAATTCCTATTTTCATGGGGCTTACATTCTAGTGTGTTGCACTAGTGTGTTGGGATGAGTGGGAAAGGAGAAAAACAATAAATATGAAAGGGCCATTTAATGGCAAGTATGATATATCTGATAATGATTCTCTGTAAAGAAAACCAGTGGGGCTCAAGTACAGTGACTGAGAAGAGTGTGGAAGAAGAGGGGCTTGGAGAGGTTGGAGAGGACAGGCCAGTAAAGGCCTTGTAGTCCAATAAAGAAAAAGATTGTGTGCACAGTACATTGTAAAGCAATTGAAGGGTTTTAAGCAAGGTAGTGAATGGTCTGATTTGCATTCCTAAGAGACCAGCCTGACTGCTTTGTGGCGAATGGCCCATGTGGAGCTGGGCTGGATACTATGAGGCCACTGTAGAGTCCTGGCAAGGAGTGGTAGGTAGTGGCCCGTACCCAGTGATAGTGAGAAGAGGTTGGTTTTACTATCCATTTTGGAGAGGTAGTGTCATAGCAATTCATTCAGATTGCTATAACAAAACCCCAGAAGTTGAATGATTTATAAACAGCAGATGTTTATTTCTCACAGCTCTGGAGGCCGGAAGTTCAAGATCAAGGGGCAGTAGATTCCATGTCTGATGATAACCAACTTTCTGGTTCATACAAAGGAACTCTCCCTGTATTCTTACAGAGTCGAAAGAGCTGTCTAGCTCATTAGATTTTCTTTTATAAGGGCACTAATCCCAGTCATGGTAGCGGTACTATTCACCCCACAAAGGCCCTGATTCCTTATACTGTCACTTTGGAGAGTAGCATTTCAACATTTGAGTTTGGTAGGACAAATGGTCAGACATAGCAGATAATTTTTAGGATGTGTAGGGGAACTGGAGATGAGGACATTGAGAAGAGAGACAATTCAAGCATAGATTCTTGTTTTAGATTAGGATTACTGGACAGACAAGTCACTTGTCTTCTTCAATTCCAGAGAGCTTTTCCAAAGATTAAATGAGATAAGATATTTGCATTGAATGGAGGATGAATTTTATCAAATATGCTTTGTGTTTTCTTGAGGTGCTTGAACATTAGATATGATGATGCAAAGCCCAGGGGTAGGAGAGAAGTTGAGAGAAGAGTAAAAAGGAGGCATTTAGCAGAAGCCACAAGCACAGAATTCAACAGTGAGAAGAAGTTGTGAAGTGGAGAGAAAAGCAGGTGTTTGATAACAGCTACAGAAGTGGCGGCAAAAGACAGATTGACTTATAAGACTGATGGGCCTTCTGGTGTCCCTGAGCAACCTTATCCCTGGCAAATCAGAATGAGAATTTCTATTTTGCCCCAAATCTAGCTGTACTATTAATCACAGTTTTCTGGTCCCAGCCCCAACCCTCTTTACCTGGGAAAACCTGAATTTGTCTCTACTCATTACATCCTGAATGAGCCAGAATAAGACAACCAGACCTCTTTCTTTATATTAGTGAATACATCTTTCAAGTTACTCGTAGATTATAATTTTAGACTATAAAGTAATGCAAAATATATTTGGGTTATCAAAAAGTTTTTAAGTAGGATAAAACAATTTAAATGTGACATATACTTTCCTCAACTCTTTTTTTTTCCCTCAACTCTTTTACACTGGGGTCACCACACTTATCATCTGAGAATGTGTCCTTGTAGTTTAGTTACAGACTGTACATATGTGTCAGGGTTTGTATTTTTACTGTGGAGATTCTCCCAACATAAGGAGACTGTATTGGATGTGGAATATGATAACTTGCCTTTCCCCTGCACTGGTTTTAGGGGTTTTCCTAAGTCAGCACACATAGACCTGCCTCACTCTCAAATGTTGTTCATTATTCCCCATGCTCTGTTTTAGTGAGTCAGTCCCCTGTAGAAGAAAAGCTTGTCTCCAGCGTTTCTGCCACTGCAGACTAGTTTTTAAGAACTGAGCTGTTACCGTGTGATGTTTCACCCATTTTAGCAAAGCCAGTATAGTCCTGGTGGATTCCTCTGTTGTTCATTGACTGTGGGGTGGTGTGTCTTGGCAGCGGGATGGGCCTGAGATGCAGGTGGAGATCATGGAGCTGGTGGGGATTGCAGTCAGGTATATGTGTCAAGAATTTTTCATGTTTTCTGTTACTACAGGTTGGAAGTAGAACTCTGAGAAGGTTGAGCCTTGAGCATTGCAGTTTCCTTAAAAAAAAAAATCAGAGTAAAAACTCCTGTTTATATTAACACCTAGTTAAAAATATATCTCTATATTAGCTTTCCTAAAATAATCTTCTAAAGAGACAGGTTTCATGAGAAATTCTGAATTAAATTTAAGATTTTAATTAGACATGCAAAGGATAAACAGTATTTTCAAAGTTTAGCCTTAAGATGTAATAACTTGCTTGAGAAGGAAAAATATTTAACTGCATTAATTGCCTAGAATTTTGGATCTTTGAAAGTTGAAACATTTGTATTTTTGAAAACTAATATAAAACATTTAAGTAACAACTCATAACAGTACTTATGGTTTGTGTACTTTATAGGTTCAGGTAAGCCATGTATATCTTAGAAGTAATATAACTTGGTTTTAGAAAAAGATAATTGCTCTTGATGAAATCTGGGAGTGTTGAAATTGTGTTTTAAAAATCATATTATAACTATATATTTTTTCAGTGTTTTGAAAAAGAAAGTAAGACTTAATGTAAGTAGTTAACCTTCCTATGCATGTATTAGGGAGATGAGAGGACTGGAAAAGAGCAACTTGTGTGTGCTGCACATTTTACACACTTTGTCTTAGTAAAATTTGATAGCAATCCTGCAGAATACGTAGTACTGTCCCCATTCTACAGATGAAAAAGCTAAGGCTCAGAGAAGCAAATATTCGAAAGCCATAGAGCTGAAGTATTAGTGTGGGATTTCAAATGATGGCTAGTCTGACTTGACTGCTCTTTCAGCTACATCACTGTATTGTTTTGTTTGGTTTCCATTTTGGATTTACCACCGCTTTTACTACCACGGCCTGAAACAACCTTCTTTCTTTATCATACGTAAAACCTCTTAATTATTAATTTCACTACTTCACTGGCCACTTAACCTTGACTCTGAAATGGGCTCTGAAGTTCACTTCTGAGAGAGCCTGGCCAGCATAATCTTTTTATCTTTTTAGAAAGTAGTTTCTCATCCCTGATTTTTTTGGTTATGTTTATGACTGACTTCATACTGAGCTACATTCCTGGCCTTTTTTTTTTTTCCCTTTTTGTGAGACAGGGTCTTGCTAATTTGAGAGGTTGCCTATAGCGGCCTGAATTTGCAATCAGCTTGCCTCACATCCCAGAGTGCTGGATTTCGGGTGTGCACCATACACCATGATGCTGTTAGTTGCAGCTCTCACTTGTGGAAGGTCTGGACGAAGTGATTGCTAAGATTTTTGTACAGGGATAATTCTTCAGAGCCACTTCCACCCCCAGGTGCTGGATCAGGCCATTCTAACAGGGATCACTCTGTAATGTTCTGTCCATCAGCCCCATGTGCGTCGGGAGCTGCTCTCGAGACCCTTGTCTTTTCTTCTTGCCCCTGTTTATTTAGACATTACAAAATTACAGCTGAGGTGAAGTGCCCTTAGTCCCTCAATATTTTTATTTTGGCTTCTGATTTCATCTATAGAGTACCGTTCTTCCCTCCTTCAAATTTTTCCTTTTTTTTTTTTTTGATATGTCTTTCAAAGGAAATGCAAAATCACTCTTCTTATCCTTCTGCTCAGTTTGTAGTGTTTGTCCCTTGTGTCATCTGTACTAAATCTCTACTTAACCCAGGGCTTTCTCTGTCAGTGTGATTGGGTCTAGACAGGTTTCATAAATCAGAGAACTTAGCGCCATAAGGACTATCTTAACTGGAGAGCAGAGGCTTGATCTAAAGGTGATTCTTGTTCTCAGCAGCTCTATACCCAGTGTTGCCAAATATTCTTTAAAAGCAGCAAGATACAGACTTTTGGGGCAAAGTCGCTCTTGTTTATAATGCTGACAACTAGTTAAAAACTATTTTGCAATAGTGTGCATGACATCTGTTAGGCATATCATGGAATCTCTTAGTGAATCAACAAAACAAAAACTACACTGCCATAAAAAAGGATAAACTAGAGTCATTTGTATGTAAATGGATGTTCCTGGAGAACATACTATTAAGTGAAATAAATCAGACACTTATCAGTACACATCGAATTATTTCTCTGATATGAGAAACCATAAGTATAAATAAGGACAAAGGGGTATAATAGATATTATGTTAAAAAAAAGAGATAGTATTCAAAAGAGAGGAGAACTAGATAGGGAAAAAGGGGGATAAAGAAGAATGTTAAAAGAAAAGTAAAATGAAAGAGAAAAAAATGGAAAAGTGTAAATAAACTTGTTGCAAATAGAGAGGGGTGGGTGAATGGAAGGGAGGGGAGGGGAAGAGGGGGGAAAGCCAAGATACATCATGTACAGGAACAAAATAACCATGTTGATTATGATCATTATGTATATAATGTACCAATACATGTTCTTGGTAAAAAAACAAACAAACAAACAAAAAAATTTGAGCTTTTTAATTTTGAAGGTAGTTGCTCAATTCCCTCCATATTTCCCTACCTTTTGGCTAAATTGATCATTTATTTGGTATTTTTTTTTTCCTACAAGTGTTGTCCCCAAATCCCTGGGAGGCACTGGGGTTGCTTAAGAGCAAGGCTTGGGTATTAAACAAGTTTGGATGCAGTTGCAGCTCTGTCACAGAATAATTTTGCCACCTTGGGTAGGTTATTGTACCACTATAAGCCATCAGTAAAAGAAATGATTAACGATCTGTATGAGTTGCTTTGCCATGTAGTAAATGTTTATTCAGTGCCAACTATATATCCAAAACATTGATGTAGATATTGGGTATGCCACAGTGAACAAACCAGATACGTGTTTGTATAGTGTTCTTGGTGCTTACTGTACATTGGAAGAAAAATATATCTATCAGTCAAATCATTTCAGTCATGAAATTATAATGAGAAAAGGAGGCTAAACACTGCAGGTGTGCAAAGTGGCTATAGTCTAGGCTCCCTGGAGGAAGAGATACTTGATCTGAAAGCTGAAAAATCAGTTGTAGTAAACCAGGTGAAAAGAGAATGGAATAGCATGTCTAGCCAAAGGTTCACTGTATACTTCCTTTCTAAGACATTGAAACCACATAGATGTGACTCAACCAGATTAAATAGTGATGTGAACCCGACTTAATTTTGCATAGTCTCATTTATAATATTCTCATATAAAAACACCAAAGTACCATTGCTTTTCTGCAACTATATAACAAGATTCTTCCTTTTCAAGTGTGGTAGTAATTATATCAGATAATATGGTCTAGGTTATGCTGAATTAATAACCTTAAAATCTCAGGGGTTTAAACCAGAGATTAACAGACCACCATGTGTTAACCAGATCTGGTTGCTGCTTCCTTTTGTAAATAAAGTTTTGTTGAAATATATGCATGCCCACTCATTATGTAGTACCTGTGGATACTTTTGTATTACCATGGCAAATTTGATTGGTTACTAATGAGACTGTATAGTCTGCAAAGCCAAAAATGTTTAATGCCTGGCACTTACAAAACAAAACAAAAAAAAACACAAAAAGAAAGGAAGAAAAAAAAGAAGGGAAAAAGTTACCCAGCTCTGCTTAAGAGCGTTACAGGAACTTGCCTGGCAAACTGGTATTACACTACCTTCTCATGCCTATGCATATGGGGCTGTTTAAGGGAACACACATTAGTACATAGAAAAGACTTGGCTTAGTGCCTGGCACATAATATGTTGCTGCTGCCATTTATTATTACTCTTAATATTATCTTTTTTTCTCTTCTTGGAAATTCCTGCTCTAATTGCTGTATGTTGTATCAATATTATGTCTATCAATAGACTTTTATGTCTAATAATAATATATCACATTTGTTGCTCCTGTATGGCACTTTACATGCTTCCCTGGGAGCTCTGTGTGTCCTCTCCTTGAATTTTTGCAATGAACCAATGAAGTGGAAGTATCCCCAGTTTATCAATCCTACTTATATTAGTAACAAGCACTACCATTAAATAAGCATTTACTGTATACTCAGCATGGTTCTCACATAAGCAATAGGTTCCTATAAGCCATTCTGTTCTATGGACAAGGGTGCTGAGCCCTACAGAGCTGAATGACTTGCTTTGGCAGAGCTGGGATTCTAACTCCAATGCCCTTGAGCTTGCTCTCCATTGCTACACTGGCTCATGTCCCATGGGTAATTAGGGGAAGCAGTTAAAAGAATTGTTTCAGCCACTCCTGTAGACAGGGTGGCCTGGTGTCTGTCACTGGAATGATGTCATTGTATTTCCTGTGCTCAGAATAGCCTTCCCACTGTGAAAAATCTTTCAACTCCTGTTTCTTAAAGAAGCTGGTTCTTGTAGCCCTAGTGCCCATTCCTTCCTGCAGCTTCTGGGAAGGTTTGGCGTGAACTGACAGTACAGTGTAGATGGATGAAGCCCTAGTGCACAGAGGTGCTTCCAGAGTGAGTTTTGCTGTGTATTGAGGAAACTATAACTGTTGCTCTTCTTCTGTCTCCCTCCTTTGGAACAGCCTATGGCACAGTATGTACCTGGCCTCATGCTACATACTCTGCATGCATTACCTGCCATTGTCACAACACTTTTGTGAGGGAGTCCTGTTATCCTTCTGATTTATAGGTGCCTGGGCACCTATAGAGGGGTGTGAAGCAGCACTGTGATATACTCTCGAGCCAAACTCTATATCCCTGCACCTCATGGTTGTGATGACATTCACTAATATGGCTGTTGGACCTGTATTCTTTGTCTTAATGGCTACTTATATGGAAAAGAGTTCATTTAGATTCATTTTGAGGATTATGTCAAATTCATATTTACATAGGGAATGCAGGCAATGACTTAAGACCAGGTACATGATGAAGCACGAGAGATGGACAATTGCAATTTATAGTTTTCAAACATAACTAGAATTATTTGTTCAGTTTAACAGATACTAAGCATCCATATCCACTGTGTGTGAGCCTTGAGCCAAGCACTGCAAGGATAGTTGCAGATAGTTGAGGCAGTGTTAGCCTCCAGTCCTTCTGCAGCCCAAAAAGGGCAGCACCATCTATTCAGACCATGCCCTTCATGTCAGAAGAATCTAGACACATTTGATGTATGTGATCTTGGGCAGTGTTCCTCCCTGTCTAACCTTTCAGAATGTCTGTTTTCTTAACTGTAAAACAGAAATAATAGGAATTACTGGTTTTAACCAAGGAAGTGAAAGACCTCTACAACGAAAATTACAGGACTCTGAAAAAGGAAATTGAAGGGGATATCAGAAAATGGAAAGATGTCCCTTGTTCCTGGAGGAGCAGTACAAATAGAGTAAAAAGGGCCATACTTCCAAAATTGATATACAGATTTAACATAATCCCAGAAAAAAGTTCCAGCAGCATTCTTCACAGAACCAGAGAAATCAATCCTAAAATTTGCATGGAACCCGAAGAGACCCAGAATAGCAAATAGCAAAAGCAATTCTGGGTACATAGAGCAAAGCTTGAGGTATCACAATCCCAGATTTGAAGTTATAATACAAAGCTATTGTGATAAAACCAGTGTGGTACTGGCACAAAACAGATGTGAGGATCAATGGAACAGAATAGAAGATATGAAAACAACTCCAAGTACATTGAACTACTTGATCTTTGACAAAGGGGCCAAAAACACACACTGGAGGAAAGACAGCCTCTTTAATCAGTGGTGTTGGGAAAACTGGCTATCCACATGCAGAAGATTGAATCTAGGCCCTTACCTCTCACCATATGCTAAATCGTAATCAAAATGGATCAAAGAACTAATTACTAAACCAGAAACACTTAACTGCTGGAAGACAAGATAGATAAAAGTCTTGAAGTGATAGGCATCGTGAAGGACTTTCTGAACAGAACCCCAGTTCCACAGGAAATAGTTCTGAGAATCAACAAATAGTTCTGAGATCCTATTAGCTTAAAAAGCTGCTGCACAGCCAAAGAAACAACCAACAGAGTGAAAAGACATCCTACAGAATGGGAAAAAAATGTTTGCCAGTGATTTCTCAGACAAAACTCATCTAGAATATATAAAGAACTCAAAAAATTAGACCCCTCAAATAAAACACCCAATCAAAAAATGAGAAAATGAAATGAATAGATACTTTACAGGAGAAGTATAAATGGCCAGTAAACACATGAAGAAATGCTCAGCATCACTGGTCATTAGAGAAATGTAAATTAAAACAACACCACGATTCTCTCTTACTCCAGAAAGAATGGCCATCATGAAGAAATCAAATAATAACAAGTGAACAAATGCTGGAGAGGCTGCAAGGAAAAAGGAATCTTTCTACACTGTTGGTGGGAATGTAAACTAGTACAACCACTCTGGAAATCATTATGGAGATTCTTCAAGCAGCTAAAACTGGAAATAGTATTTGACCCAGCTCTTCCCCTTCTAGGTATCTTCCCAAAAGACTTAAGGGCATCATGTTACAGAGATACATGTATACCCATATTTACAGCAGCACAATTCATAACAGCTAAATATTGGAAGTGGCCTATCCATCACCATGTGAATGGGTAAAGAAAACACAGTATTTATTCACAGTAGAGTACTACTCTGCCAGAAAGAAGGATGGGCTAAAGTCATTTGTAGGAAAATGAATGCATATTGAAGCTATAATGTTAAGTGAAATAAATCAGACACATGAGCTTAAATATTGCATTGTTTCTCTTATATGAGAAACTCAGACTAAGAATAAAGAGCAAAATAAAAGATAGATAATAGAAGTACGGAGATAGATCATTCTCAGAGAGGAAGTGGGTCAAGAGAAGGAGGGAGCGAAGAGGGAGGGAGGAAAGTGATGAGGGATGGAAAAAAGACTTGGGATGTGTTATGTACATGTAACAACTTCACACAGGAATGTAAATATTATGTACTGTAAACATGTACAGAAAGAGAGAACAAGATCAAGGAACGGGTGGAATGAGGAGAAAAGGAAGGGAAGGGGGATGACAAAAGGAATTAAGATATGTTACATACATGTACTGACCGCACAAGGATGTAGACATTGTGTACTACATGCATGTACTAATAAAGCTAAAAAAAAGGAATAACTAGTTCATAGAGTTAACATCAGCCTTCTGTGATAGGAGACCAGTAAAACATTTAGCACAATGCCCGTCCCATATTAAACACTCAGTAAAGTCCTCACTATGAGTAGTTGTTATCAAGAACAGAGATAAACATGGTACCCCCAAAGGACTGAACACAGAAACATGCAAATGGTGTCAGAGAGGAGGAGAAGACTCAGTTCCTTCTGGCTGGAGGAAGACTTCACTAGACAAAGTAGGATTTGACAGATAAAAGAGTTCTGATGGGTAAATATGGCTACGAGGGGGAATGGCATTCCAGGCGAACAAAGATAATGGAGACAAGAGTAAAGGCTGTGCTCAGAGAGTTCTTCGTGGTGTTTGCAGCTTGAAAGGGGAAGGTAAGTGGGATGATGTGGATAGTCTGACTTTGTGAATATTGACTAATGTATTTCTGGAACACATGGCTGCAAGGACGTGGTGTCTCAGTGAATGTACGACTGTTCCTTTTGTGGATACTTGTCATCCTAGAGTCTACAAAGTGGTCGCCTTCACCTACAGGAAGATATAAAGGTTTGCTGTTTCATTCTCAAGATGTTAATGCCTTGATTATATATTATCTGAGGGACAAGTTTGACCCTCCTGAGTTCAATACCAGCAGTACATCTGCCCTTTCAACCTCCAAATTCCATAACAGAAAACAGGCCCCTGATTATAGACATTCCTGAAGCCAGATTTCTGGACTATACTTGCTTGGGCTAGGGTAAAATAAAGTAAGCATGGCTTTCATAATGTTTTAAAATACAAATTTTACTTTTACTCAAGGTGTTGAGGCCAGCAGATCTCACAGATCAACTCACAGAGTGGGAAAAAATTTTTGCCAGCTGTTCCTCAAAGTTCTAACATCTAGAATATATAAAGAACTCAAAAAAATCAGAGTCCCCAAATGTAAAGACCCAGTCCAAAAATGAATATCTGAAATGAATAGACACTTCACAGATGAAGAAGTAGAAATGGCAAATAAATATGTAAAAAGTGTTCAACATGATTGGTCATTCTAGAGATGGAAACTAAAACAATGCTAAGATTCCATCTCACTCCAGAAAGAAGAGCTCTTAACAAGAAATCAACCAATAATAAAAGCTGGCAGGGCTGTGGGGAAAAAGGAACCCTCCTCCACTGCTGGTGGGAGTGTAGACTGGTCCAACCATTATGGAAATCAGTGTGGCTATTCCTTAAAAAACTACAACTAGAGGTTCCATTTGACCCAGCTAATTCCTCTCCTTGCTGTCTTCCCAAAAGAACACAAAGCATTGTACTGCTGTGATATATGCACAACAGTGTTTATAACAACACAGTTTTTATAGCTAAATCTCAGAAACAACCCAAATGCTGAGCTACTGATAAATAAATAAAGATGTGGTTTTTATATATAATAGAGTATTACTCTGCCATAAAAAAGGATAAACTTGAAACATTCCTAAGTAAATGGATGTACCTTGAGAACATACTCTTAAGTGAAATTAATCAGACAAACACGAGTACATATTCGCATTGTTTTTCTGGTATGAGAAACCACACGTGTAAATAAGGACAAAAATGTATAATAGATATTGTGAAAAAGAAAGAAAATATTCAAATGAGAAGGAGAGTTGGGTGGGGGGAGGAAGGAATGGAAAAGGAAAAAAAAGAGAAAAAACGGAAAAATGTAATAAAGCTGTTGTAAATAAGGAGGGGAAGAGGAGCTGAAGGGGGGAAGGGGAGAAAAACAAGATATATCATGTACAGGTACAAATTAACTATGATGAATGTGATCATTATGTATATCTAAAATGTACCAATAAATCTTCTTGGTTTAATGAAAAGAAAAAGAAGTTCAAGGGAAAGCACAACTGGCAGTGAGGAGCCACACATAGAAACTCTGAAATGCGCCAAGAGGCAGTGAGAGCTGGACAACAGCAGAAGCTAGAGAAGGGCAAAACCTTGTGGTCTGCCGGGGAAGGAAGGGCTGAAGGAAGGGTACATGTGCTTAGGATTGGCTACTTTGAATACTTTCAATGGGCTCTGAGTAAGACCAAGTCCCTCCTCCCTGGTGGTTGGTGCCTGGCTCTGGGGAAAGAGAATAGTGGATCTGAGTGTCAGTACCTGCTGGAACAGGTCTCAGGACTGGATGGTTTGTTTACGAAAGCCACAATAAAAGGTAAATGGTTTGGTCTGTCTAGAAATTGGCCAGTCCTAGAGAGACAGCCTCTCCAGGGTCAGCAAGACCCCTGATCACAAAGCGTCAGAAATACTAAGAATTAAAAAAGCATTATTAACACACGTCCTTCATAATGCAAGGAAATTCTGTCCTCAGGAATTTAAAGATACTGGTATATGTTGATGATATTGTGATTTTGTAAGAAATACATATTTGGTTGTTGTTCTGGTTCTTGCCACAGAGCTCCTAAAACCTTTGGGATTTTTGAGCAATAGGGATTGCTCAAAATAAAGTCTTTCAGATCATACCTGAGTTTATGGTAGTGAAGTCACTCTTAGAAGATAGGGGCTGGTGCTGGGGAGACTGGTTGAGTGTTTAGAGTGTTGGGACTCTCTAGGTAGGGGGAGGGTCAGGAGATGGAGTTTAACCACCAGTGACAATGGCTGAATCTGTCATGCCTACCTGAAGGAACCTATAAAGACCCTAAAGGTTGGCCTTCACAAAGCTTCCGGGTTGGTGAATACATTAATGTGGTAAGAGCTCCCTAGCCCTCATGCCTTGCCCTAAGCGTCTCTTCCATTTGTTTGTGCCTGAATGCTATCCTTTGTAATAAACTAGTAACCCTAACTAAAGCATGTTTGTGAGTTCTGTGAGCAATTCTAGCAAATTATTGAATCTGAGGAGGAGTTTTGGGACCCCCAATTTGTAGACGAATTGGATAGATGGGAGTGTAGGTAACCTGGAGACCTACCGCTTGGCTGTTGGCGTCTGAAGTTCAGCTTATCATCTTGTGAGGCCGAGTTTGGGGTCTGTGCTAACTTCAGGTATGTATTTTCATAACTGAGTTAAATTGTAGGACTCTGAGTTGGTGTCCACAGAGAACTGGACAATTGCTTGGTGTGGGAAATGTCCACATTTGGTGTCAGAAGTGTTGTGAGAATAGAAACTGCTTTCCTTTTAATGTGACTGTCTACATGTCTAAAGAACCACACAAACACACTCTTACATATACCACTGCAAAATGTGTGGCATTTCAGTATGTGGGTATTGAATTATAGGAAGCTGCGATATGAAGACATTTTCTTACACTTTTTTCTCAACATCAATCATGAGGCATCTTTATGGTCAGAGGGGATGACTGCTTCTCCTCATTTGCTACTCTGAAATACCCTAAAAAATACCGGATTCACCTTTTCAGTGCTACTCACATGATTGATTTCGTAGAAGCTTTTCTGAGTAAGGTTTCCAACTTCATTCCTTTGTTACTGCTTTTTCCTTAACACACCCCTTCGTGTAACTAAGAAATTAAGAAGGCTCGTGTTCCTACAAGGCTCCAATACAACATCTAATGTGTCCTGTAAATTAGAACTGATATGCTTGGATCATGAAACTCTTCAATTCTCCCAAGAGCTATTATTGTCCTCATTTATCGAATTCAGATGAAGATACATACGCAGTTTCTCTGTAACTTATCTGGGGCTTTATATTGGGAGAGGGTGAGAAGCTTTTTTGTGACTTTTTATAATGTCTTCTCTTGGGGGCCATTGATGTGAAAGATCAAATGGTTTTGATCTATTTTTCCTGCCCAACTGGCTACTATATTTAATGAAGGGCCTTTTCAGATATTGCTCAGGCTTATTTTAGTTGATATTTGCAGACATCAGAGGAGCACAGCATTGACCTGCTGGTGGAAATGGGAAGTTTAGACTTTCCTTCCCCTCTCCCCAATTCTTAAACACGTATTATTATTTTGGAAAGGTAACTTTTAAACCATCTCTCCTGGTTTTCTCATAATGTATGAACCTGGTTAAGTGCATAGAGTCTGTTTTCCAGTTTACCCCTGAACTTACATATTTTAAGTAGATTTTTAAAGTTCAAGATCATCTTTTAATAATGACAACCAGCCACAACTAAATTGTTTAACATGATACTCTCTTTAGAGATGGAAAAGAAATCAATAGCATCTCTAACAGCAATTCCGTACCTTTCATAAGTGTGTGTGTGTACATGTGGGTTTGTGTTACTCTCTCACTCAAGGTTTGTGACTCTGGGAATACACTATTGCCTAGGATTACTTAATTAAACATGACTTAAAAGTTTGCATTATGTTTTAAACTAGTGACAGAAATTGCTTAACATGATTTTTTGGTTTTATGCTGCGTTCGGAATGGCAAGAAAGCAGAGTCAAGAAAATATAGTCACTCTGCTAAATCTTTATTTATTTTCTAAGGAGTAAGAGAGCATTTTTATCCAAGTGATGAGAACCTCCTGGAGTTGATTGACTTAAATTAGCTTGATTGCTTTTTATCAATCGCAGCTGCACTGTTTAGCATAAAAATGCAAAACATCTAAAAAGCATTTGCCTCGCAGCATACTAGAAAGATGTTTTTAGTTAGTTTTAAGATGTTTCAAATTTTTATTCTGCACAGATTCTCTGAGAATGTATCCAGAACATATCTAGTTACAGAGAATTAGTACAGATATTGTAAACTTTGAGAAAATGAATTAAAGAAAATATGCTGTTTTATGAATTACATATTTAGAATTTGAGCTTTTTAGCTTTTAAATGTCTCTCATGAGTTAAACAGTTCAGCAATATTTGTTGCAGCAGCCAAGCCAAGCAACTGCTGCTAAACATTAAAAAACAGTCGGAACTTTTCATATAACGAGCCATTTGGCCCTTCTTGTGGAGCTGTGACATGGTTCAGTGGAAACTGGCTGTTGTGAAGTTAGGTAAAACCAGCTTTGTCTTGAAATCCTATGAATGAAGAAGTTCAGACCCTTGTTTTCATTTTCTCCTGTTTTAGTTTAATGATAAGTGTAGCCAAATAACAGCACTATGTGCAGGTGCTGCTGAGAGCAGTTTGCTTTGTAAGATGCCCTCATTCGCTTTCTGAACCAGCCGCTTTTTTTGGACTTCCCTGACTTGGCAGATTTTGCCCTTTAGTACTGTTGGACGTTATTACACTAAAGTTGGGAGAAAGTGCTCTCTTAGAACAGATGAGAGGGAGGTGGAGGAGTGCAATTAAACTGGCTGCTGCTTCTTTATGTCTAAGCCACTCACTGGGTTTGGCTGATACAAATTTAATCTCTTGAGGATAGTGGGAGTGAAGTTTAGGATTGGAGTTCATAGATAAAAGAGTCACAGATGTGTCTGGGGCACATTACTTCAGCATGGGCCCTGGGGTTGCAGCGTATGCCTGAAAAAATTTTTTGCATATAAACGTGTTTTTCAAATGGAGTATGACTTGCCTTTGTTGGACATTTTACAAATCTTATGTGTGAGAATAAGGCGTGCCTACCTATATTCAGCTCTTAAAGAGGGCGAAAAGCTGTGCTCCTGGGACTGGAATGGGAATGTAGAGGCCATGTGCCCTCACTTAGAGAGTCCCTCACTGCTGTGAAAGCATCTGGATGAGAGTGGCCAGGTCAGCAACCAAGATAGAGATGTTTCCTGAAGCAGGTGGGGCACTAGGAGCAATATGTGTTCTGGACTCTAGAGGTACAAGATGAATGAGTTCAAAGGCCTTTTTCCGTTAGATTTTCATTCTGGGTAAGATTGTAATTATCATTTTAGGTTTGTAAAATCAAATAAGCCAGAATTTGATGTATCATCATTCTGGGAAATTAAAAAAATACTTACCTGGAATACTTAGATGTTTGAATACTGCCTACAGGATACTTTCTAAAAATAATTCTTCCTCCCACTTGTACTGTATTGTTAATACATCCTAATGGTATTATTAATGCATAAATCAATCATAATTTTAACATTGTGACAGAATTTGGAAAATTGTTTCTGTATTCCCTGTACTGTGTTTTATATATGTTACTTTTTAATGTAGTTGCTTTTCAAAAATACCTAAAATTTAGGGGCTTGGGATTTTAGATTTAACATAATTTTATTAAAAATGGGCCATGTGGTTATAAACCTCCTGATTTTTATTCTCAAGTACATTGCGTGCCATGATTTTCCTGACCATACTTGTAATTGCAGTTGTTTCCAGAAGTTTTCACTGATATGGATACATTCGGAGTCTGTGAACATTTAGACTGCTAGATCAAAGGGTATAACCTGTACAACAGTTTACATGAACTTCTCATTTGCTCTTTTGAAAATTAATTTTATATTTGTAATCGACATACAATATTTGTACATACTTATGAGATACAATGTGATGTTTTATTCATATGTAGTTCTGTGGCACTCATCTACCTGTTTTAATGTATCCACAAAAGTCTGACAACAAATCCTCTGCAGCCTTGCTAGCTCTGGGTCTTTGATGTTAAGTGGTTCAGCATAACATTATTATGTTTTGTTAGAACTTTAATTATTGTACACGGTTGTATATATTTCCATACTTTGTTTATTTTGTGTATTTTCTCCATTTGCATATATGGTAGATTAGTGATATTAGCTACTTGTCTTATTTGATAAAGATATTTACATCCGTTTATTGTTTATCTTAAAATTTTTTTTAGTTTTCATAAATTTGTGGCTATTAGTTAAATCTGTCATTCATTTTGTAGTTACTCAAAAAAATCAAAGAAGTACTCTGTTCAAATTTCAGCTTTTCTCTTTGCTTTGATATGCTGTTTTGAATACTTTTTTTTTTTTTTTTTTTGGTGGTGCCGAGGATCGAACTCAGGCCCTTGTGCTTACAAGGCAAGCACTCTAATCACTGAGCTAAATCCCCAGCCCCTGAATACTTTTTCTTTATAGTTTATTAGTTCTTTTTGAATACAGTTCATTACAAGATGAAGACAATTTAAACATTGCAGTTGGAAGTGTTTCATGTTCATGTTAATGTTCTTCACTTAGCAATATACGCAAGAGCTCATTCCATCCCAAGGAGATAATTAACCTCATGCTTTTCACTACTGCATCATATTCCATTGCATGCATGGAATGTAATTTATGTAACCAGTTTAATTTTATTTGGAAAAATCTTCCTCTTTAGAATCTACCAAGAGTTCATTTTAGCATGTGTTGCAAAGTATAAAACTAAGTTACTTTCCATTTTACTAATTTATCCTTATGTAACATAGTTAATCATTTTGCTTCATGATTTTTTATTTAATCTTCATCCTACTCCCTTATTTACTTTTTTATATAATTGGTTCTGTTTTGGAGCTGTCTCTTCTGTCAGCCTGATTATTAGTGCTATCTTTTGCAGCAGGCTCTCCTACTTTGTGTTCTGGATAGACTGCTCCTCTCAGTCCAAAATTGTTTCTTCAGAATATTGGATATGCTTACCTGGTTTTTCTGCAGTTGTTTTCTGGAATTATTTTCTTCATTTCTAAATGGAATTATCTCTAGGATGCATTCAATTTGCAAATGAATTTGGGAAGAATTTGATTAATTTAATTTATACACCATCAGTTATTACTCTATTTTTTGTTGTTTTTATTGCTTATTAAATTTGTTCCTAAGTGCTTTATCTTTTTTGATGTTCTCCGGAAATGTAAATATTCATACAAAATACATATGTGTATATATTTATGTTTAAATCAATTACTTAGTCAATATTCATACAAAATATGTATGTGTGTATATTTGTATCTAAATCAATTACTATGTGGACATTCCATTTTCTTGTTATATCTTAAGCAAATAATAATTTTTCCCCTTGTCAGTTTTTATTCTTTGAAAATCTTGAATTTATGTCCTTATGCAGTAGTCAAACTTCAAAGCAGTGTTAGATAATTTTCTTTCTATTTTCTGTTGGAAAGCCTGATGAGTTCCTCTAGTAACAGTAGTATGCTTCTTTGCTGTGGGCACACTTCTCTTGTTGAGAGAGCTTCCTTCCATTTCCCTTCAGAAATTTTATAGGAATGGAAGTTGCATTTTTAAAATAATATTTTTAATCAGTTAAAGTGCTTATTAACCTTTTTCCCACTCTGTTTATCAGTGTGGTGATTCTGTTAATAAAGTTTCTTATGCTAGAGGTTTCTAAGTGAAAGCTTATTTGATTCATGATTTTTTTCAAAAGAGTATTTTAACTTTCATATACTAGTTTTACTTAGGACTTTTATGTATACTAACAAAGAAGATTTTATATACACATATAGCTAATTTGTATGTTGACACAGAATTTCTTGATGGCATGTATTAACATTTTTTTCCTGATTTTGAATAGATGATTTAATGTGGAACTTGTTCCTTGAAAGTTTAAAAAAATCACCCAGTTACTATCTCAGAAGGAATAAGTCACTGTCTATTTATGTATACCACTTTTTGTCAGGGTGCATCTCAAGTTTTTCCCTTAAATGTGAGAATAAGAGGATTGAGGAATTACTTTTTCAGTAAATATTGATTATAACTAATTGTTAATACTTAATTATATTTTATTTAGATACCATCTTTTGGTGTAGTGAAAAAATTCGAAGGATTAGTTTTAGTCATGGGGAGAAGTAGATTTCCTATTACTTTAGTCCTTTCGCTCTCTGCATATTTTTAGGGTGAGTGCAGAATATCAGAGGTAGAGGAGATCCTTGAGACTCCACTGCTTTTTTTGATGAGGAAACTGAAGCTCACATAAGTTACGTGTTTTGACCAGATCAGGTCAACAAGAATGTAACCTGGGACAACTGAGAGTAGGCCCCAAAACTCTTAGGCCTCATGTGGGCTTCTTTTGGTTATACTTTGCCGTCTTTCATAATCTGAGGGGCTAGCAAATTGGCTGAAAGGACTACCAAGATGCAGGAACAATGAAGGAAAGTAAAGCTGAAATCTCATTTGGTCTTGAGAGTTTAACCTGTGAATCATAAATTATTTTGCTAAGTTTGAGGATTTACAGTTCATTTGAAAGAAGGATTAGGAAGTTTGATGAACTGACCTTTATACTAATCAGCATCTCCTGCTAACAAGTAATTGGCAAACATTTAAAATTAGCTTAAGGAAAAAAAGGAGACTTACTGATGTGTGTGATTGGGAATTTTAGGATTGTATTAACTTCTGACATAGCTAGGTCTAGGGACTCAAACGGTGCATCTCTTTCATTTTTCATTTCACTTACCTTTTCGTTCCTTTTAATGTCAAATCTTGGAAGAAGTCGTGGCCATGAACAGGCTCCGAATGACATCTTCCCACTTCTATAGCTCCAACATGATATGTTTCTCTATTAGGTGCATTTCACATCCTAAGAAGTACTGTGCTTGGCGGGGCTTCACTACCTGCTAACCTCTGATTGGATCACTGTGGTGATCGGGTCACAGTCAGTGAAACACCTTCAGCAAGCAAAGTGACTAAAAAGGAATCTTTACTTATATATCTCAAAGAGTCAACCACTAGATCCTCTTTTTTGCTTAAACTGATTTGTCATGGTTCCAGTTGTTAGCACACCAGTGTTCAGTAATATAGTTTATAACAACAGAATCTCTTTTCTCCCTTCCAAAGAATACAAAGGGCTACTACTAGTCCCTCCTGGGTTCTATCTGACACCAGAGGCCCGTCTCTCCTTCTCCCATTCTCTCTGTCTCTCTGTCTGTCTCTCCTCTTCCCTTTTCAGCATTAAAAAAACAAACAAACATGGATGTGATCTTCAGGACTATTTTCTGTTTCCTCCATTTTGCCTTATCCACAAAGTTCATGAAAGCCCTAGAGACCTCCTATGTAAAAGGCTCCTCCCCCTCTAGGGGGACAAGAACAGAGGAAGTGGAGAATAAATGTATTATTAGTTGTTCATGGTGAACATTAGTAATTTTGGTCTCTTCTTCCCACTTCTACAACAAGGGGAGTTCTGGTACCTATATGGATCATTCTGATGATGGACAAACACCTGTCTTTTCTCCTCTTTTCATGAGGGCAGTTTAATTCTGTGTCTCGGGAGGTGTCTCCAGACTGAACTTGGCTATATTTTCAGTGGTTGCTCCTTGTGCCTAGCAAACAGGTCTTTCTCCAGGGTGGTTCCATGCACTCACAGTACAGAAGGGATCCTGGTCTCAAAATAAATTAGATTTTCACAGCGATTATAGTAAAACTTAATATATAGCCTGGACCTTCATAAAGAAATTTCAAAGTTTTCTCTTATTCAATGAATAAGATACTTTGCTACTTTCTATATCAGAAACATAATCTTAAAGTGTAGCATTATTTTAAAAAATCACTTGCTAACCTTAAATCATGTCTTCTTTTCTGATTTTGAGGTATTTAAGAACAAGATCAGCTCACGTCCGGTTAACCATGACTACTTCATGAGTCCAGCAATTATTTTAAATGTCTGCTAAGCTTCCATTTCCTTTGCTTGTACACCTCCTGGCCCACCTGTGTGGATGTCCTCTTGGCTCTTCTCGGAATGATTACACTGTTCTTCATCCTCCCTCAAGACAGCATGCCCTGAGCACTCTTGTCTGGATGATAGCACTTGCCTTCTAACTGGTCTCCCTACTTGTCCCACTGCCTGCCCTCAGTGAACCTCGTGGAATGTAAGCGTAGTCCTACTGTATTCTCTCCTTTGCCCAAAGACCCTTCGGTGGCTTACATTTCGGCAGGAGTCTTTACAGTGATATCAGCTCAGGCCTGTGTGATCTCTCTTCATCTCTTTTCTTACTCCATTACCTTGCAGCGTTTTCTCTTAGCCCTTGTCCTCTCGTTTGTTCCACTCCACTGGCCTCCTGACTGTTGTTCCAACATGGCAGGCCCGTGCTTACCTTTCATTTCTCACTGACTGCCCTCTCTACCTTAGAAGCTTTTCCTCCAGCTTGCCACATTGCTAATCCTCTTGCTTCCTTCAAGTCCTTGCTTACATGTCATCTTCTCAGTGTGGTCTACTCTGGCAATCTTGTTTAAAATTGCAGCTCCCTCCAACTGCAGGACTCACGTTTCTCTGCTCTATGACATTTTTATGTAATTTAATTATTTACTTCATTAGTCATTTATTGTCTTTATCCTTCTCTTTCTGCTCCTCCCACTACTGGAAAGTTAGTTTTCTCAGTGATGTTGCTAAAAGGCAATACCTGTGACACAGTAAGTGCCTACGAATATTTTTAAATAAATGAATTTTTGTGGGAACATTTTAACACATGACACAGCTGAGTACTTTAACTTTGTTTCACTCCTAGACAGGTTCTAACATGTTGTGCAAAAAATTCTGGGATTCCGTGTGACTCATTCCTGTCATTTTCAAAGACATGTAGCCTGATTACTGAAGTAATAAGTAATTCCATTCTGTTGAACTCCCCAAAATGTCACCAGCTAAATTAATTACATTTATTATGTAAGGGAGCAAATAATAACCGTGACAAAGCCAAAATCAGAGGTGGAATATTTACAGGACTTTGGGGGTTGGCCTCCAGTGTTTTAATAGAACATTTCAGGGATAACCGAAAATTGGCCAAAGTTTATAATACAATAATTTAGGCTTGGTGGACACATCAAAGTAAGGGTCTTAAAGACCTTGTCTTTTAAGACGTTGACATAGCATTCTACAGTTTTATCAACAGCCTGATGAAAAAGATGATTTGAATTCTGAATTCTTTGACTCATTAAAGGGGATCTGGTTCAATTCATCTGTTCATCAGTTCATTAGTTTGTCCATCTGACAAGTGCTTATTGGCCTTCCTAGTGGGTTAATATTGGCCTAGCAATGTAACTGAACTTCCTACCAGCCATTCCTTCCTTCCATCAACTTTCTTCCTTAAAATTTGACTATTCTGTGTCTTCCCACCTTATCTAAATCCTCACAAACTTAAGTTTACATCAAGATCTTGTATTTGGTGGCTTGCTCTCTCATGCATGCATGCTCTCTCTCCCCCCTTCCTTCTCCTCATCTTACCTCTTCACTCTCCTTCTTCCTGCTCCTTTAAAAGATATATAAAGAGAGATTGACTTTTTTTTTTTTTTTTTTAGTTTTTTTCAGGTTATTCCAGAATTTCTCAGTTGTGAGACAACTGAAATTTTTGGTTGGATAATTGTTGATAGGGTTTCCCTGGGTTAAACCCCCTAGATTCCTGTTTCATTCCTCTTTTTCCCAATTGTAACCATCAAAAATATCTGCAACTTTCTGCACTGCCCAGAAAGGTCCATAAGATATGTCAAAATATCAAAAGAAAGGGCATATTACTATTGTAAATTCAGCGTAAAGCTTTTCTTATCAAAATG
Source organism: Hystrix cristata (assembly GCA_004026905.1). Lineage (NCBI taxonomy): Eukaryota > Metazoa > Chordata > Mammalia > Rodentia > Hystricidae > Hystrix > Hystrix cristata. The sequence continues at coordinate 35,462 of PVJO010010803.1, read as the reverse complement.
TTAGGGCTATTAACAGATGCTGTGATATTCTTATGTTTTACCTTCTTTCACTTAGCATCATGTTATTAAAGTGAGATTCTTTTAAATGAAATGATCCCAGTGTACTTGTCATTTTAAACTCTGCTATGTTTAGAAGATGTAGGAGCTGAAAACACACAGGTTGAATCCAGTCCACAGAGTTAGTTTTCTGGGCTCAAACCATGAACTTTGTTTTGTTTTGTTTTCCTTGAAGAAACCAAAAGAAATTGCAAGAAATAAAAAAATCATGACATTTTACCTAATAATATAGATTTCTAGTTTCTCTTCAGCAAAGTGAAGCTCTTCTAAATGCCTGGGTTCCCCTTGGCAACTGTGGGTGGGGGCTGAGGAACAGCTGGCTGCCACTTGGATGGGAGGGACACTCCAGCCCATCTAGGCCCCACCAGCACAAGTTACTTCTTAGCCTCCCCAGGCTGACCTCTATTACCATTTAATTTGCCACTGCAGTGTTTAGGTTTAGTTCTTCTCAGGAGGTAAAGGGAAGGAACGGTTAGCCAGTGAACATGAATAAAATATGAGTGTAAGAACATCCAGGTGACAAGGATCTGGTAACAACTATTATAGAAAGTGCCCTGTTTTCCATGGTTGAGAGTTTAATTCTGAAAGGAAGTCCAATCAAGATTCATTTTGTGCCCCCAGTGCCAGTTGCAGGGACTGAGGGAATGCCCTGATGCTTCTTGGCCAAGACGTGTGTTGCTTGCTTTCATCTGCTCCACAGGTCTGAGCACCAACCCCTTGATGCTTTCCTCTGAGGCTTAGAGCAACCCAATTTCCTCTTGCTGGGTGGAGAATTTCCAACCTAGTACATTTTCTTCTCTAATGAATAACTTCCTCCTCTATGTTCCTGGGACACTAAATTTTAATGGCTTCGCTGGACCCTGATTTGGGAGGCAGAAAAACTTAGTTGTTGGAAGGAACCCATTTGTCTGTTTATAATATTTTCAAGGCCCCAGTTTCCAGGATATTCTGATGGGCAGTTGAAGCTAATGTCTGACTTTTACTGGATGTAGTGTTCTGGGTTAAATCCTCCATATCCCTGAGGCTCACTTCTCTGAAAACAGGAGAGGTGATGCTGTCTTTCTTACCTTCAGCAATGCCCTCAGCCTGGCATGTTGTTCCTAAGGCATTCAATAAGTTGCAATAGGTTTTATTATTATTATATTGTTGTTACTATCTTAAAGGGCACTAGAATGAAGCCCCTCAAAAATGTTACAAGAGTAGCAAAGGAATGCATATGAATAATGTGAGCCCTTTGAAGGAAAACAGTCTCTTTTATTACATATTGTTGTTATTATCCAGCTTGTGCATGCTTTGTCTTCACCAGTGGCAGAAATATCTCTTGAGGTGTCTGTTTTCTTGGGGTGCGACAGGAACTGTGGAGGTGCAGGCTGGAGTCCCATGCCCACAGTATAGACACAGAGAGCAGGTGCTGCCCACTCAGCCCTGGTCACATCAGAACGTGGTTGTTTTTCAGAAGAAGCATTGTTCCCTTCGAGGAAATGGATCTTTATTTTCACCATCTTCAGAGATTAGAAAGAACAGAATTTCATTTATCTTTTCATGGCAAACAACTTTGCTTTCAGAACTGTACCAAGAAGAGAAAAACGGAGGAAAAATGTTTTTCCCCTCTTCTTAATTTGATTATTTCCCAAATTTCTGTGTTGAGCACAGTTGTCAGAGGTATGAGAATGGGTTTCTTGATGCCTTTCCTTGTAATTCCATCTTCTGAATAATTTTTATAGCATGTGTAATCCCCAGATAACCAAGATACTGTTTTTACAGCTTTTACCATACCATATGAGTTTAAATAGATTGCAGCTTAACTTTTATAAAAGTAACCAGTGGGGATAAGGAATCTGTAGAAAGGATTAGCATGGAAACACTTTAATACAGATCTTCTGAGAGAAGACAATTCAAAAAGTTCAGTAACTGTCCCCTCTCAGGTATAGGGATTTTTATAAGAATTGGCATTAGAAACTTGCCATTAGAAAGATCTGAATTTTAGGCTGGCATGGTGGCACATGTCTGTATTTCTAGTACTTGGGAGACTGAGGCAGAAAGATTTCAAATTCAAGTCTCATCTGGGCAATTTTAGCAACTTAACAAGACCTCAGTGAGTCAGTTAAGTCAATCAATCAATGAAGAAGGCTGGAAATGTAGGTCAGTGTGAAGGCCCTGGTTCTTATTGGTTCAATGCCCAATAAGAAAAGAAAAAAGTGAATTTTATAGGATATGTTATCTCTGTGTAAACAGTACTTAGAACTGTTAGCAACTAAAAAGAAATCTCAGGCTAGGGATTTAGCTCAGTGGTTAGAGTGCTTGCCTACCAAGCTCAAGTCCCTAAGTTCGATCTCCTGACCCAAAAGAAAAAAAAAAAAGAAATCTCTTCTTCCACTGGGGTTATTATTGCCACTTTCAATATTGTAGCTCCTTTGTTAAGTGCAGAATTAAATTATTCATACAAAATATGGCCATTTCAACTCCAGAGGATCAGGATACCATCTGTTGAATGTTATCTTCCCAGGGCCTACCACTGTTACGGATTTGAAGCCAGTCTATGCCTGAGCACTGGTCACCATAGGGCAGTTATTAAGGTCCATGTTTTCTGGTAACCATGTTGGGTTACAGGCAGCAAAAGGGGAAAATTTCAAACTAAGATCTTAGCCAATAGTGTAAATTGGGGTCCTACTGAATGTAGAATATAATTTATTAATCTTACATTCGAAAATATAACATCCTAGTACCTTCTATATGTTCTCTAAGATGTAATAGAATGCTACAAAAAAGAGAATACTGGAGTGAAGTTTGAAAGATACTGATTAATCATAATTAAAATGGACTTTCAGAACATTTTGCCAATTTCTGAAAGATTGTTTACCAAATTCATTTTACTGTGGAATATTTCCCTTCCCAACCCCGGCACTACACTACGTAAGCCGCAGCAAGAGAGCTTATATGACTAGTTTCTGCTGGAAAGACTCGTAGGGATGCTGAGATTATACATAGCAAATAGTGTTTGGAGGGAGGGTACACCTACAAGCATGGTTGGTAATGTGAAATGGCAAGATCCAGGATCAGGAGCAGAAAGGCTGTGTTCATATGGGAGAGTTTAAAACTTTGAATTCTTGAATGTGAGTGAGGTAGGAAAATAAAACTTCATATATTTTATACTTCATCAGGTATAGCATTTTCTATAGATTCCCTTTTTAGAAAAAAAATGCCAACAAAGTTCACTAATGTGCCTACACTTTTAGGATCTGGCATTTCATTCTGGACCCTATTTTTGGTAACTTCCTGTGTGTTCTACTTGCCCATCCAGTGGCTATCTTGTGCACCTGCATTCCTACCCTTTAAATTTAAGCCTCTCAATTCCAGGCACATATTATGTACTTACTCTGAGGATGTTTTCAGCACTTTGAGGGGAAAGTTATGCACTTCACTTTTATACTTGTTGGTGTGTCTATCATTCCTTCTAGAAGGCCACCAGAGGACAAGAATGGTATTTATCTCTGTATCCCTATAAAAAATAATAGCCATTAGTTGTTGGTGGTGAATGGTTGAATGAAGGGGGATATTTTTGTTTTCTAGGAATGCCATGACAAATTACCACAAATTGGGTGGCTTAAAACAATAGAAATTTATTGTCAGTTCTTGGTGCCACTAATCAGAAATTAAGGTGCTGGCAACACTGTATTCCCTCCAAAGGCTTCAAGAGAGAATCCTCTTAGTTTCTTCCAGCTTCTGGTGGCTCCAGGTGTTCCTTGATTTGGGTTGTGTAACTGGAGTCTCTTTCTTCCTTTTCATATAACAGCTCCTTCTCTGTGTCCCTGTTCTGCATGTCTCTAAAAGGAAATTTATCATTGTATTTAGGAACCACCCAGATAATCCAGAACCATCTAATTAAATCTGGAAAGACTTTTTCTAAATGAGGTAATAATCACAGGTTCTAGAAAATGTATTTATCTTTGGTGACCCTTCATTCAATCTACTACAGATATGAAGTAGATTTTTCAAGATTTGGAGAATACTTAAGAAAAGCCTACTGTAAGACCAGAAAGCCAGCTATGTATGTACATGTGAAGAGGATTGAGTGTTCTAGAGGTAGGGAGTCAATATAGGCCTACCATTGCTCTCCAGACTTATATGTCTACAAGGCATCTTTGCTTTGTATTACCAATCTTTTTACCAAGTTGGAATGTGGCCTCAGTATCCTTCTTAACATAGGCTCCGTGAAGCAGCTTCTAATTGACTGGAGTGGGCTTGTGAGGCGGATAGAATCCCTGAGACAATAAGTATGGCAGACTTTCTAAGAGGCATGAACAGACAGTCTCCTTGAAAATTTGCCATAGAAGGCCAAGGAATTCAAGCTTACAGGAAATGGTACACAAACATATTTTATCCAGCAGAAATGTATACCTCATAGAGAATGTTTTGGGGATGGAGTACAGATGATTGTCCATGCTTCTGATTGTTTATGTGCTTCCCAGTAGGATCCAAAATGTCTGGTAAGAAGAATCTCAGGAGGAAAGAAAAGCTCTCCTTCCTTTACACTCTACTTCAAAACCTACAGTAGACACTGGGGCCACTCTAGTTAATGTGATTGCTTCTTAAATGACTCAAATTCTGCTTCCTAAGTGGAGATAAAGGAGTTTGGCAATATGTTTTCCCTGACAACATCCTTACTCATCTCGTCTGTGTGTAAACTTGTTGCATTTGACATGCAGCAGATTGGCAAGCTCAGCTTGCTGCATTTGGTGTATCCATCGTCAGAAGGTTGTAGTTTCTAGACATATTTTCCTGCTCTGACTCCAACAGTACTTCCTTTAGATTACTACTCTCATTTCTGAGTGTTTCTTGTGTTTCAGCTAGATAGGATGCTGTCAGCACATTTTTCTCCCTCTCTGTGAAACTGGTAATGGTTAAGGCTAGGACTGTGAATTTTAGGAGTTTTCTAAGACACTGTTTAGTGTCTAATGTGATGCAGAGTGCTGCCTGTATCCGCCTTTAGATTCCCCTGAAAATGATTACTGTTTAAATGGGTAAATGCCTCATGACCAGTTTTGCTGATACAGTATCAGACTGCTCAGAAACAACAGTTCTTTAGTTTATGAGTGGTTTAATTGGTCTCAGCATTGTAGAATATGAACTAATAAAGTAAAATCATAAAATCGCAGAATGTCAGAGTTGTAACTGATTGCTAAGTTACACCTCCTCACTTAATGGATGGGAAGATAGTTGGAACGCTCCATTACCAGTGGCTACTCTTTGAGAAGTTTAGTTGTGATTTCTTAGATGAAATTGTAGGATTCTAAATAAAGGAACCACTGCTGGAAGGGTAATCTAATAGAATATTAAGTCAGCATTCAGAAAGGAGGGAAGAGGAAGGGAGGGAAGAGAAAGGGGGTAGGGAGGGAGAGAGAATGAATATGAATATTTGCTGCATGAAACAGATTTTCAATATCAAAATGTTCTTTACATAATAGCATTATGATCATGCTAAATATTTTCAGGAGCAATGATGGTAAACCCAGAAAGGGGTAGTTGTTGTTTTGCCTTTAAGAAAAAATCAAAAAACAAAGATTTTAAGTAGCTTGCCTGTAATTTTTAAGTCTCATGGAAGTTCTTGCTTCTGGCTTAATTGGTTTTTATAGTATTGTTTGCTTTTTTTACTTGTGGAGCTCAGTTTTTTTTTCTTTTCTTTTTTTTTTTTTTCCTCAACTCTGTTTCTTAGTAAGAAACTGCTTCCAAGTTGGAAGAGGCTGTAACAAGTCCCAACAGAGAAACAATCGCTTGATCTGGCAAGGTAAATTTGCAGAGGCCTTGGTGTTACTGCCCATTTCAGAGTTACTTATGCTCTTCCTAAAAGTCAATGATCTGAAGCCCCAACTTGGCTTAAATGTGAAAGTGTGTTTCTAAATTCAACATGCACCTTATTGGGGTGTTACAATGAACCCTTAGTCAGGAATCTTCCTTTCCTTTGGCTTTTTGTATGTATAAAAGGTATTTCTGAAAACCTGAGGATAGGGGAAATGTTTTCATTATTTTAAAGAGCAAACCTATTACAACTGTTTTAGTACACAATACTTGGCTAAAGTTGAAACACTACAGCGTATGAGAATATGTAGGGGAGCACGTTTGTAATCCCTGCACCGGGAAGGCTGAGGCAAGTACATTGTAAATTCAATCCCAGCCTGGGTAATTTAGTGAGATTTGGAAATTTTAAAGAATTAAGATATGTTTTGTGCATGTACTAACTCTCTATGATGAATGTAATCATTATGTACTGCAAACATGTACTAATAAAAATTTTTTAAAGTAAATCAAAATAAAAATTAAAAAGAATTTGGAATATAGCTTACTAGTAGAGTTCCCTGTGTTGGATCTCCAGTGCCCACCCACAACACACACATAAATACATACACAAAAAAGTAGAGGTAAATGTTCCTTTTGCAGGATTTTCTACTTGATGACATTTTGTTTGGGGCACTTCAGATCATGAGTAGAGTTCCTATTTGCTTCCTAGATAGGGAAGCAAACATTAGCACTCACATCTATGTAAGCATATAGAATACATAAACATATAATAACCCCTCCCCTCCAGCTCTAAGATGATAGCCAAGAGCCCCTTCAGAATTTTGGTCTTTTCACATGTAAATAACACTTACTTGGTCTGTATCTGTCTCATCTATTTGAAAGGATAACATGCATATCATAATTTTAGCACCTCCACCCTTTTTCTGCTTCATGCCACATTCCTTTTCTTTCCTGAGGTTGTCATTCATGCTGTTCAAGTATCTCCCACTTTCCTCCTTGTGAGTGTGATATTCCGAGTGAGCCCTTTGGAGAGTGGCAGACATGTAATCAAGTCTCAGATTTGCCACATACGAGCTGTGCTGCTCTGAGCTTTACACAATGGAGAGCAATAACTGTTTCAGAATGCTCACGGGCCTCATGAAACTCCTTCATAAGTGTTAGCTAATGTTATTCTAGTTGTCAGTGTGATTAGCCTTGATCAATAACTGCTAGAATATTATACAGTGCTATTGTGATTGAGTTTACTAACCATACGTGGATAATGGGATATATAATATACCATGATAATCATAAATCACATTACTATTCACTATTAAACAGCAGCCAGGTTCATTGTCTGTTTCTAATTAGTTTGTTATGATTGTAATAAAACCCCTTGTAAGTCTTATTTTAATGAATCCTGTGTTATCTGTACTATTATTCTCATTTTATGTATGAAGAAACTGGAGGTTAGAGAGATTTTGTCTTTCTGTAGTGTGTGGGGAGTAAGTGGAAGGTTAGGGTTTGAATTTAAGTCTAATTTTAGAGCATCTATTCATAGCCATTTTCCTTTCCTGCTTTCCAACTGTGTATTAACATACTAGATAGAGCCACGGTAGCTATATGTCCCGTCCTAAATAATTCTTCTTCAGCAGACTGTGTCCTTTCCCTCCATTTGTAGCATTCCTTCCTGAAGAGGGGTAAATAGGAAATGTAGATGGCCAGCTGGTTTCCTGGGAGCTCAGGGACTAGATGGATTTATCTTGGAGTATTGCATAGCAGTTGGTGAGCAGCATTCCTCATTTTACAAAGAAAATTGACTGATGTGTTAATTTAATCCTTGGTTTTATCACTTGTGTAACTAAGCATGAATTAGGCATTTAATAAGCTCTTATTTATTTATGTGCCATTCCAGAAATAGAATATATTCACACAAGCAAATGTTTATTTTTCTTATTATCAATTACAAACGTGTATTTATTGGAACAGATATTGCATTTTACATTTGGCTTTCACAAAAGTTTCTGCAATTTGCTATTTGTCTTTTTTCATGAAAATATTCAAAATTTTTATATTTAATCTTATTTGCTTTTGCTTTTGCTTTATGGTAGCTAGGCTTTTTCATTGCTCGAATGATCTCCTGTACCCCCAGAATATAAAGAAGGGCTCCATATTTATTTTAGCCCTTTTATGGTTTAATTTTTACATCTAAGTTCTAATAGGAACTTATTTTTACCATAAGAGTTTTTAAAGGTTTAATTTTATTTTTTTAATTGAATAATAAGTTCTGAGCAATTATTAATGGCAAAATCCATGTGTTCCCTACTTAATCTAAATATTACCTTAATCATATGCTAAATTTTCATATACTTATGAATCTATCTTGTTCATTGTTTTTGTTCATGGACTGAATTGTCTTTTTCTCCTTGTATCACTACCAAACTGTTTTAATTGCCAAAGCTTTAAAATGTGTTTTCGCATCTGGATTATTCACAACCTGGTTCAAGATTGGAGTTTAGGGTATGTAATGTTTGAGGCCACCAAGCAAAATTTTGTTGGTTTATAAAGGAAATAGTTGAGTCCCTGGCAAACCAGCAACTTTGCCATTGCCCCAGCCCCAGATGCCAGCAGAGCCAGAAATGAACTGGGGCTTGGGCAGGTAGAGTGGGTTTTGAACCAGAAAATAGAACTTTAAATTACACCTCTTTCACATTAGTCCCGTGAGGAAAACCTTGTAGAAACCCAGTGTTGGATTATGCAGTAGTTATTACTTACGTCAACTTAGTAATTACAGACAAAGAAATAATGAAAAATAAGATAAGTATCTTTATAGGTCTTGTAGATTGATGAAGTCAAATAGAAATTACACACTAAATGAAAATAAAATGTCAAAGTGAATACAATTTAATTTAATGGTATTAATTAGATATGGAGAAGGACAATGCTTTCTAGACATGACTTTATGCTTGATTTTAATGTACCAACTGCTATGGCTCAGGTACTGGTTCTGGAGGTCTGCAGAATGGTGTGCTGTGTGGTGTCTCAGTTTCCTTACTGAATGTAGTATTTCCCCATTTGCATGGTCACCATGATGTCCTGTGCTGAGACTTGGAGGGAATATATCAAAGAAATAAGAAGCTCTTCTGTGCTTTTTCCCTTCCACCCAACACATTCTTAAATGCAAACATAAAGGCATGTAGATCTATTCCTCAATGTATGATGGGGTTATATTCTGATAAACCCATTGTAAATTAAAAATATCATAAGTGGGAAATGCATTTAATATACCTAACCTACCCAGCAGCAGAACTTATCAACATAGTGTACTGCAAAGTGTTTGGAGTTTCCCCTTGTGATCACATGGCTGACTGAGAGCTGTAGTTTGCTGCCACTACCCAGAATTGTGAGAAAATACTGTACCACGTATCGCTGATCCAAGAAAAGACCAAAATTCAAAGTTCATATGAATTACTAGATGCATGTCACTTTCATACCATTCTACAGTGAAAAAAAATGTTTGAGTTGAACCATTAAGTAGAGGACAGTCTATATCGAAACTCAGCAATGCTTGATTTACATAATCTAGGTTCATTTTTAACTTTCAAGATCATTATATACTAAGAAAAAGACAATATGAAGAAGAAGAGAAAAATATTTTAAAAATTATTATAACCAACTCATGAATCCTTGAACGCAGGTTCCCATTCTCTAGGAGTATTTGAGCAATACAACTTCAAAATATGGGCTTAATCAGATGACATCAGTCCCTAATTTGTTAGTCATTTACAACTATTTTAGGCATACCTATTAATTATTTGGATTTATTGAAAACTGCTGACTTTGAGATCACAAAATCATTAATCTAAATACTAAAGTATCAGTTATTTAAGTTCTTTGGCCTTCAGTGATAGTTTAGAAGTCTGATGGCTTACTTGAATGTGATCAGTATTTTAAAATCTCATGTTAAATCACAGTTTCATGTTTAAATATAACTTTTTTACTGAAGGGAAGGGAAAGTGCAGTATGAATGATACATGCTGTTTCTTAAGCTTATTTTTCTTGTTAATATTTTGAAGATGGGCCTTTTAGATCTGAGGAAGTACTAAGATTGATAGCTTTGCAAATTGGTTTTAAGTATTTCGTATTTATAACAATCATCATGTTGCAAAATAACATTGACTTTGGAATTGCTTACTTCCTTTCGTAATAATTCAAAAATATTTTGACAGCTATAGTTTTATAGTGAGCGTAAAAACCAGTGAGGTAAGTTCAGTGAGGTAAGGTTAGTGTTGGAAATTTTATTAACGAAAACCTTAAGTATTAACACATGACTTACAGTTCCCATGTGTTTTCAGAAATTTGCTGGAACTGAACTGAACATTAAATATTGAACTTTGGAATAGTCACTTAAAACCACCTTATTTTAGTATAAGAAGTAGCCAAAACCTTAAGTATGAAAACAGGCTTTATAAAATTGACTATGTTATTAACCCACATATGATATGAATTCTTCCATGTAGGTGATGCAAAATACTCTTAACTCAACCTTGTTGTCTTCAAGTAGGTGGCATGTGGGACTTAGGTATAATTTTTTGACAGGTAGGTAATACAAATGCATCTTTACAACCTGAAAATCTCAACTGTGTTATTAACAAGCTGGTGATTGTAACTTAAGTTGTGAAAGAATAGCATATGGTTATATAGTACTAAATACTACTGAATTCTATTTTTTGAATTGAAAGTATGTAAGAGAGCAGACACAATATTAAAAGTATTCCATAAATTATGAAGCACCCTATGATATAGCTGTTATTATTTTTCCTTGTGTGATCTAAATATTTTTAAATACAATGTAGTGTTTTCTCCTTGCCTAGTCTATAAGCCTTCTCTTACTAGCTAGAAGCCAGCACACACAGGTGGGATTATATAGTCTTTTTTTCCCCATGCAGTGGAACTCCACTGACTGCAGTGATCACCAGGAGGATAAATACCTCACTGACAGTAACTGGCTGTCTTGAAGGGCCGAAGGCTTAGCTGAAGTGACCAAATCTCTCGTTACTCATGATGTAGAATGAGTCTTTATAAAAAAAAATTGAATTCCAGAGGCTCTTTAGGAAAGAGACTTCTCTGGGTTTTCAACTCTAAAAAATGTCCTCTCCGTACACATTTTTGTGAGTTTGATATCAGACATATGCATCTATCTGGGAGTGATTCTGCAAATGTGAAGAAGATGTCCTAATCAGTCTTATGGAGAAATGTTAATACAATTCAGGACTGCTCGTCTACATCCAGGTTAGACCCTACCCCAGGCTCTGTAATATCAGCAGCTTGGGAGACATGTAGCTCTTTGCTTTTTGGGTATTTCCCAGCCACTTTAAACTGCATATGTCTAATCCTGAACTGATTTTTCTTTCCTCACACCTAATATTCTTCTTTCCCAGCACAGGCAAATAATTCCACTATCTCCTGAGCTGTTCCAGTCAGTAATTCAGGAATTATCTTCAATTTCTTCTTTCCTTTCACTCTTCATGCACAAACACTCAGTTCTGCCAGCTGTTTCCTGATTGCATCTCAAAATATATCTCACACAGCCACTTTTTCTCACCACCACTTCCTTCCTGAATGGGGCAGCCACTGTCTATCTCCCTCTGGTCACTGCAGTAGCTCTCTACCTGTCCCCAGCCTCCATTTCTGTCCCCTGGTGTCTGTTTTCCATAGATCACCTAAGGAAATTTTTAAGAAAATGTGCATCAAATTGCCCATTCTTGGCTAATTACAATACTCTGCTGGTCTTTAGTAACTTGCTTGATTTCTGGTTAAACAAGGTATTATGTATTCACTTTGAATATTTCCCTCAGACCTAATAATCCAATTTGAATTTAATATTATAAAGTGTTTACTTAAGTTTTTAGATTTCATATTTGTATTACTTTTCTCTTATCTAAAAGTCATTTTTATTAAAGATATAGACATAATACATATTTGCTCTATCCCCACCCACAACTTCACACATGTATGGTTCAATAAATCAGAGATCATCTTGTTAAAAAAGGGGAATCCGTAACACCTAAAATAATGCCTGGTACAAAATAATTTCATATCTGTTGACTGAATGAATGATTCTAGTTACTGTTCATAAAAAGGGCACCTATAGATATCAAAATAGCTTCAGAAGTCAGAGTTTAAGGGCATAATTAAGCATAGGATAAGAGACGAACAAAGTCCCATTAGTACGGGCATTTTTTGGTGGCTAAAAAGCAACTTTTTATATGATTAGAGATTGGTCTGGATTTTTTTTGTGTGTGTGTGGTGCTGGGAATCGAACTCAGGGCCTTGTGGATTTTTTTTTTGAACAGTGATTATTCTGAATTCTTCCAATAAGACGCCAGAAAGACTCGTGCTAAATGAACCATCCAGTCAATTAGGTCATTGACTGTTACTCGGTTCTCTTTTGTAGAGTTCAGTAGCCACTGATGGTTAGATGGAGGAATGCTATGTGACCTGGTCTCCAGGTGTACATCTCAGTGGTACAGCCGCTCAGAGTACTCCTTCACGTCTAGCTCTCTGTCCTTTTGAGGTCATGAAAGCTTCACCCTAAGTCAGTGTAGTGGTATTTCTTGTGGCAGGGTTCAGACAACCTTGTGTTTGCTGCTGGGAAGAAATCTTCCTTGAAGCATCTGAATATAAGGGAGCTGGAAATCTTAAGTCTAGGACTCTGTTCCAAGTGCTAAAACTTTTGTACTTATTGCACTGACAATATGGTAGTCGCAAGGCAGCAGACTTGGCTATTGAGCTCCTGAAATGTGGCTGGTCCCAGTGGAAATGTACTGGAAGTATAAAATAAGTGCTAGAGTTTGAAGGCAATCTGAACTAAAAAGAATGTAAAATATCCATTAGTATATTTCATATTGATTATATGTTAAGTAATAATATTCTTGATAGAGTGGCTTAAATGAAATATATTTAAAAATTAATCTCACCTTTTTATTTTTACTTTATGAATGTGGCTGTTAGAAAATTTAAAGTTACAAAGGTGGCTTGCATCATATTTATCTTGGACACATGGTCTTAAATCTTGTTCCTGGAAGTAGGAGCATGCCTGAGCAGTAGTTCTAGCCAGTCCACGTACCTCAAACACCACTTACTTTACCAAGGGGAAAAAAGTCACTCCTCATGCCAATTATGTTAATTGAGCAATTTTCAGATGTTCATCAAATACAAAGAATATTAAGGTGCATTTTGTAACTGACTCTGCAATGTTTTCTTTTAATTAAAATCTTTCATAAGCTAATTAACTTTCCTAGAGAATTTATTCCTGGTTGAGAAATACACCCATCCACCCACCCAGACACTCTGTACATTGACACACATATCACAGAGTGTGTGCTGAATGAAATATTTTAAAATAAATGTCAGACAGTATAACAATCTGGTACATGTCAGAGCGCAAAGCCTTGGTTATTGGTTCTCTACTCTTCCTGAGGGCTGTTGATCACCCACTTTTATTGCATTCCTACAGTATATAAATCACTGGATTAGAGGCTGCACAAAGTAGAATAATAAAATATAATAACAATAGCAAAAATTTATTGAGTGTTTCTAGGTGCCAGGCACAGTGCTAAGTGCCTAATATGTGTTACTTAATTTAATCCTCAAAATAACTAGATGCAAGAGGTACTGTTATCCCATATAGCACTTTAGTTATGTTCCTGACATTTGTAAGGTCTCTAGGTGAGTCCTTTGCCATGAGTTGGTTGAACATCTATTTGCAGTTCAGAGGACGTTTGAAAATATTTGTTTACCCAAAAGCCCCTTGTCTGTTCAAACTGAACTGAAGCAAATGGGCTGTTTCTTTAGTGTCTTTCTCTATCCTTCTCATGGCCTTATTTTTTAGCCTCTGTGCCCCCTCCCCAGGACCTTATTGCATTTTCATGTTAACTCTGTCCTTGGCCTTTGTCATTTTTCCCCATCTTTGAATTTGGGGTTAAAGAAATTGGAAAGTAGAATTTGTATAGAAAAAGTGGTAAGAATACAATGGCCTGTTTCTTCTAGTTTATGATAATCTCTAAGATGAACAAATCTTTCTAGTTTTAAGATGCCCACCTCTTAGCAAACCCAGGAGATTATTATAATCATTTTGGAGTATTTTAACACATCATATTGTAAGTCCAACCTGTGTTGGTGATTGGGGGTTGGGAGAAGACCTGCCAACCAGATCCAGGCTTAGTGGTTCTGACACCTTGTAGTTCTACCATCTGGAAAATGCAGACTCTGAGATCTCCAAGCAAGGGAAGAATGTGGGGTGGCACTGACAGAAAGTGTTGGGTCTCACTTCTGTTGAAATTTTATGAGTAAATGCCAGGCTTTTATGTTCCTGGAAGGGGGTGAGGAGTCATGATCTTCCCCATTCAGAACGGAAAGGAGTTAGATATGAGTGAGATCTGGTGGTTACTACCACAGCAGCTTTGGGGTCTTAGGTTATTTTTCGTGTTTGTCTCTTTAGAGGCTGTGTGTGTTGTGCATACATCCAACTCTGAAGCTGTCTACTCATTTCAATGATTACAAGTTGAATCGAATTCAAACATACTCTTAACCCAAGTCTACTATTAGGAAAAACAAACAAATGAAACTTTGAATGTGAAATAAAGCTGTATTGAAAGCTTTTCTGAGTGAGTGTTCTAGTTTCATTTTCTTTTAAAGTTGTTCTTTTTGATAGCATGTTTATTTAATTCCTGAAGTGTTGTCAAATAAGTAGCATTTAATCTGTGAAGATTTTCAAGTGGCCCCTTTTTCTCCCTCAAGTGTTTTTCTCTCAAGTGTTGTTGTAGTAGTCATTTTAAGATTGAAATGAACCGTTTGATATTTAAAAATTATTTATGGCATATCAAGTAGCGCTTTATATTTTGTCACAATGTTGAAACTGTTTCTGAAGGCCCCTGTAAAATATGGCCACAGGGCCGGGAGCCTTTTGTGTATAACTTTTAGAAACATACCTCAGCATTGGAACTGGTTATAATTCCTGGGTGCTGACATGAAGATTAATAATGTTTAACTCTGATTTTGGCCATTTTTCCAATTTTATTGTCAGGGTCCTTTTCTTTCAAGTTATTACCTAGAATTGAAGGGATAACAAAGGTTTTATACTGATAGATAAAAGGTTAAAATTTCATATGTTGTATGGTCTTTACACATGCACACAGAAACACACGTACACATACATACACACTGGATCAAAAGGAAACGAGTAATTCTCCTAAAATGGAAAGATCATCCTAATTGTAACATTACTAATTCCCATGTGGTTAAATCATATATAAAAATTGGGTATTCAACCTTACATATCTGTGTCCACTGACTGTATCATACAGTTCTAATTTTCTTTTTCTGGGAAATGATAGTGCTCTTTACTCTGCCAAATATTATTATTGAGTCAACTGCCAAAGTTTAAGAGAGAGAATGTCAAGGTTCCTTAAATTATTTGGTGTTCAGTGAAGAGGCAGAGAAAGGTATTGCATTTTCCTAAACATTTTAACTTTTATGTCTCTTCCTGATGTTAGAATATAATCCAGAGTTAAAGGTTTTTCTGATCCTTTGAAACATGATGGTCACTATTGAGTGAAATCAGAATATCAGTAAGAGGAACTTTAATCCTACTCATTGATACCCAGTCTGGAATGACATATTCTAATTCTTAATACAATATATTTTCCTTGCCTGATCTTTCTTGTCTTTAAATTTCTGTGCATCAGAAGGCCTGTGTGCCTGCTTGTGGTTTTGTACCATCTGGAAGTTCAAATTTGACTTTAGAAATGATGTCATACTTGCTTACTGCAAACTAGGCTAACGTTGGTTGAGAATTGGATGCGGTTCAGGTCAAAGTTTTGTATTAAAAAAAATGCTTTGTTTCGTGATTCTAGGAGACTGTGCAAAGCTCTAAAGATAGAGTGAAGGTGATTGAAGGGTATGATTCAGATTCCTTTGAAGTTACGTACATGCTTTCCAGCACATGGAAAATAAACTCCCAAACAGAAGACCTTGGCTGGCACGGATTCCCTCCTGCCATGTTGAGTATGGCTGTTGCAAGTAGTATGTTGATCTCAGCCATCCTTGCTCTCTGTTTCAGTCCAGGAGAAGTATTCTCATGGCACCGGTTACTTTTCATCTCTGCTGGGCTCAGGAAGATGAAGCAGGGCACTGATAAATCACACATGCTAAGAAGGTGCTACAAATGTTAAGTATATTATTCATCATTACAAAATCTCTTTTTCTAAACCTTCTCTAGCACCACTCACTGTAATTTATCTATATTTTAGTTTGAATGGTGGGCATTTCCTTTCAGTCCAGATATAGGCCATCCAGCTATTATAGCTAGAATATGGCACTAGTGCAAACACAGTGATATATTTCTTCCCAGAATCCTACTGAATAAGCCTATATGCAAATATCTATAATTGGCAATAGCTGTAATTGTTTGTGATCCTTTCTAACCACTGTTATAAAAGTGCTCAGCATGTCCTGCCAATTTCCAAGGAACTCACCAAATGCTCATGCTTTATACAAAATCTAAAAATCATGTTTTTTTACTAGATGTTATGAAAAACCAAAGAGAAGTAGTGAGGTTATTCCAGGTTGGTAAATAAACAAAGATAAACTATTTCAGAATCTGGCATAATTAAGTTTCAGGGCACTTGACATAGATTTTCATTTAGAAAAGAGAAGGTTCTCAGAATTTTGTTATTTCCCCCACCTTCAGAGTACATTTATCTGTATGTGTCCTTATGCAAGAAGAGACATTTATCAGATATTTGAGGAATTTGCAGTTCTTTGTCTCTCTAATGATAAAATGCTGCCTTCTGACTTGGGGCAGTTTGGACCACTCTTTCTCCTGGGCTCTAAGCACCTGTCATCACCCCATCCCCTACCCATCTTCATTTTCTTTTCTGGGTTAGAAACTAGAAAACCTCTCTACTCACCTGCCTTCCCGTCACCACTGACCTTTAGACATACAGTTTTGGTACCCCTTTCTTGGAAAGGGTAAGCAAAGGAGATTCTACCTTAGAAATTCTTTACTATTATCCTTCCTTGAGGTAGTCTACCAAAGACTAATTCCTTCCTCCAGCATCATAGTGTCAGCCACTCAATACTGTTTCTTGTAACATCCTTGGTTTATAAATGGGGAAGCTGTGACTGAAGGCTGGCTGGGGGAAGTGAAAGTTATTTGTCCTAATCCTCACAACCAGATAGAGGCAGATCTGGACCTAAGACCTAGTTGTCTTTTTCCTCTTATTCCAAGTTGTTTTTTGGCTTTATGTCCTCCTAGTGTTTGCATATGTTTACTTTGGCTTATTATGGAATTCCTGCATTCTTTAAGAACATTTTTTTAATCTAAATTTTAACTTGCCTGTAGTATAGAGAAGCAAAACATTCAACAAAAGTTGATTTGAAATACAGCAACCATATAGTTACATGGTCCCATTTCTTCCTCTCTAGGACAATTTGTTTTAGCTCATTTTGCGTGGCTATTTTGACCTCTGTACTTCTGGTTGTGTCTCTACTACGTGGTTGTTGATGTTGCTACTCTTGTTGATTTTCTGGTGTGGAGGGTGAAGATTACACTCTTTCATCACCCCATTACCCAGGTGAACCCTACTACCCCCACTCCCTTCATTCTCCCAGAAGGGTATATGGAAATTTGGTTGCCAGCATTGGTTTTATTCTTGTTGTTTCGGTATTTCTAGTTTATGAAAGCGGTTGTTGTAAGATGTTTATTAAGCCTTAGTTGTGCACTTTTTATTAATCCTAGTTGTGTACATTTTTCAGTTTTGTTGAAATATAATCAATTATCACCTATATTGAAGTATAAATTAAACCATATGGTTCACAGAGTTTTTGATAAATCTATACATCATGTGTCCCAATCAATTTAGCGAATAAAAATTCTCTATTTGCCCTTTGCCATCAGCTCTTCCCCTCCTATCACCAGCAACCATTGCTCTCATTTGTATCACCATAGATTAATTTTTTTTTTAGAATTTCATAGAGATGGAATCATGTAATAAATCTTCTGGATTCTTTTAACTCCCTTGCTTATGATAATTGATCTATCTTGTTGTATGTATCTATAGTATATTTTTTTAATGCCTAGATAGTATTCCACATAAATGTACCACAGTTTTGTTTAGCCTTGATGGTGGATGCTTTGGTTGTGTCCAGTATGATCCATTATAAATAATGCTGCTACGAACATTTCTGTACACATCATTTTGTAGGCTCACTTCTGATCTTACATAATTTTGATTTGTTGTATTACACATAGTGCATTCCTATCTGACTTCACAGGAATTAGTTGCAAGTTGTTTCAGGTAACCCTTCCCAAAGTGACCAGGATGAATCATTGGAGAGGTAACTCTTGGAACCCAGGGACGGTTCTAACTCTGACCTTCTGACCTTTACATATCATATATCATGGTATCTTTAATGATCCAGAGAAAATAAATCATGGTAGTCATCTTAGTCTATTTGATTTGCTATAACAAAATGTCTGTCTGGATCAGATGGTTTGTAGACAACAGGCACGTGTCTCTCACAGTTCCAGAGGTGGCAAAGTTCAAGATCAGTATGCTGGCAGGTTTAGTGTCTAGTGTGGACCTGCTGTCTGATTCATACGTGGTACCTTCTCACTGTGTTCTCACCTGGTAGAAGAGGCTGAAGACCTCCCTTGGGCTTCTTTTGTAAGGGAGATAATCCCATGACCTAGTTACCTCTTAACAGCCCCACTCCTTAATGTTATCACATTAGAGATCAAAGTTCAATGTAAGAATTTGGGAGGGACACAAAAATTCAGATGATAGCAGTGGTCCCTGTGGAAACCACAGCACAATAATTTTGACAACAGGTTCTAGTCATTTAAAAATATCCAATTAGGGGGTTGGGGATTTAGCTCAGTGGTTACAGTGCTTGCCTCGCAAGTACAAGGTCCTGAGTTTGATCCCTGGCACCAAAAAAAAAAAAAAAAAATCAAGCATAAAAATATCCAATTAAAAAAGCAAATTCCTTGGGAACAATATATTAGATATCATTTTCAGGTGAGAATATTCTCCTTGGAAACCTCATAGCCCTTTACTAATAATAATTAAGACCAGTAATCCTTCACATAAATTGTCACAATTGCTTTTTAAAACTACAATAGTGTGCATTTATAAACATGGATGCAAATACAGTGTTGTAGATCATTAAAGTATAATTTAAAAAGACTATATAGGGTTAATTTAAGTGATTATTTTAATGGTTTTCATATTCTTTATATTGTTTCATTTTTCTACCACTGCATTGACTTTTTATTTTCTCTGATCTCATCTGAGTAGTCTAAAAATGAAACTTTCTTTACACGTGGTGTTCAGAATTTTTTTTTAAAAAAGCTTAGCTTCTTCCTATTATTAATGACATTTGAAAACAAGAATTGTGATTTTCTAATTTTTTAATATAATTTTCTAAGTTTCGAGCTTAGGTAGAAATAATAATTTTTTCATATTGTCTGTCTTTTTTTTTTTTTAAGTAATTGGAATTCGGTCTTCCATATGTGTAATTGGAAAATGGGTGTTTCGTTTCCACATTATATTCTTCCAGCAGCACTAACGTCCTCTTGGCAACACATATTTTTCTAATTTAGGAGCATTTCTCTATGTACCAGTCTTGTTCTTTCAGATGCTTGCTGTGTTCTTCATATTCCTAGAGGATGCTGCAGAGCATGAGCAGTGTTCTGCCCCCTGGGCTCTCGGAGGCACAGAGTGTTTATTAGTGCACTTTGTTTCCCAGCCTAAGCGAATACCGTTTTCTCTAAGTGGGGAAAGGAACTTAGGATTATACTCTATTTCATGATGTCTTATTCATAGACACTTTATATTCTAAAAAAGTGTCACTGCTCAGATATTCACACAGCAGGACTTTAAGGTTGTCATAGATTGTTAAAATGTGTGGCACTGAGGTGCCTGTGAACAGTGGTTGGATCATGCTGTGCTCAGGAGACTATGCTACAGCAGCACCTCCAAAGGTACTGCTGAAGGTTACTACTAACATCTTTGTAAAATGAAAGCCTTTGTTTTTCCTGATTTCAGGTAGATGCACTGAGGTTACGACTGGAAGAGAAGGAATCTTTTCTCAATAAAAAAACAAAACAGCTACAGGACCTCACAGAAGAGAAGGGTACCCTGGCTGGAGAGATTCGTGACATGAAAGATATGTTAGAAGTGAAGGAAAGAAAAATCAATGTTCTTCAGAAAAAGGTGCGTAGCTGACCTTAGCCCCTAAAGTTATGAATTTGTATTATCCATGTTTCATAATTTTAGGGCTATTCTGAGAATATGGAAAATAAATTATCTTTTAGGAGTTTAGATTAGGAAGCATAAACTTTTTATTTATTGGTATTTAACATACTGATAGTTGTATCATATCATGTTTAGTGTGGCCTGATAGATTTTCTATTTGATTACTTAAAAACTAAATAGGATGATTTTTTTTTTACTTGCAAGATTAAGTACAATTAGACGCAACTGTATAAATTTAGAAGTAAATCTAAAATAATAAGACTGGGCAGCTCAGTAGTAGACCATGTGTTCAGCATACACAAGGGTCTGGGTGTAATCCTCAGCACTGTAAAAAAAAAAAAATAAAAAAGAAAGAAAGAAAGAATAAAATATCCAAAGAATTCGTTTTCTTTTTTCCTTACTGAGAGTTGAGCCAATGTACTTTTGGGTATTTAAATGTACTTTAGAAACATTTTCAAATTACATAAACTTTGCTAGAGTCTTTTCTGCCTGTCAGCTCCTCATGCTATAACAAAACATTTGAGGCTTGGAAATTTATAAAGAGCAAAAATTTATTTTCTCACAGTTCTAAAAGCTGTGAAGTCCAAGATCAGGATGCAGGAAGGTTGGTTTCTGGTGAGGGTGTTTTGTTGCTTCATCCTCCAGAGGGGACAAATGCTATGTAGGTAGGATGGCAGGGTAAGAAGTTCTTTCTACTTTCCTCTACCCCATTTTTAGGTTGCTAATCCCATCTATGAGACCTCTGCTGTCCTGACTTAATCACTTCCTAAAGGTCACCTCTTAATATTATCACATTGGTTTCCCGAAGCAAAGGTTTTGTAAATAGGGAGGGAGGAGGGGGTGAGGGGAGGGGAATGGGAAAAAAAGAAGCAACAAGATATATCATGTACAGGTACAAATCCCCTATGATGAATGTCATCACTATGTACATCTAAAATGTACCATTAAAATAAAATTAAAAAAAAATATTATCACATTGGTGATGAAGTTTCAACGTATGCCTTTTGGGGGTCACATTCAAACCAAAGTAACAAACTTGTGTATTATTTCTAGGGGAGGAGTAATGTTTGACACCCATTACTCAATTTAAATCAGTACAGAGAACATTTAAAATTTTTTTAACCTTGGTGACATTATAAGAAGATGTTCAACCTCATTAAGGCCCTCCTTTTCTTCCTTCTTTCAGTGGCTCACATTCTCCATTATAGTGGACATTGATTTTGTGACAGCCCCACATTTTATTTTCGAGGTTTCCTATTTGCTATTGTGTACAGTTTTGGTAGAACCATAGAGTGCCCTGCCATTTGCTAAATAAGAATAGGAGAAACTAATTCCTGCTCTTTTATGAAAACAAAAATGCATTAGAAAGATTTAGAGTTCTCAGATTAATAGGCATTCATCAACGAAACTGGTGGGAAATCAGTAGTAGGCAGCAGGAGCCAGCTGGCCAGGACCCTGGTGTAAATAGGCATGTTGCCTGGCAACGTGCTGTAGCTAAAGACGGATGGAACTAACTGGCCCTTCCTGTCAGTGACACTTTGATATCAGCAGCATCCTAGCTGTTTTTCCTGTATCTACCCTTAGGTTTCCTATAATCTGTTCTTAACGTGGAAGCTAGAATTAAATTATCCTTTTAAAGCATAATATAATTTATATCACTCTTGATCAAAACTCTCCCGTCAAAAGCAGCTACATAATTTGTGGGACCCAATACAAATGAAAATATGGAGCCTCTTCTGCAAAAATTAAAAATTTTGGGATGGCAGTAGCAGAGCACTAAACAAAGCATGGGGCCTAGAGGTCACGGCCCATGGAGCTGTCCCATTCCCCAGCACCTTCCACTTTCCCTCAGAGTAGCCCTGGAAGTCCTTACAAAGACTCAGTGTCCTGCATAGTTGTGCTTCTGACCTCCGGTCTTGCTGTTCTCCCCTTTGCCCATGTCACATTAGCCACTGTGGCCTTCATGCCCTTCTGTAGAGACCTCAGATCCGCTCTCTCAGGGCTCAGACCTTTGTAGGAGCTCTGTAGGGACACTCATCCTGGATTCGCACTGCCCAGTGTGCGAGCTGTGAACCTTAAGTCTTGAGTTGAGATGTGCTAGAAATGTGATCTACATACCAAATTTTTATGAAAAGTGCAATGTAAGAGCTTGGTAAGGTAGTTCTTATATTAATTATATTGAAGTGAAAATATTTTAAACATATTGGATAAAATAAATTTTAGAAAATTAATGTGATGTTTCTTTTTACTTTTTAGATGTGACTACTAGAAAGTTTAAAATTATCTGTGTGACTCCTATTATGTTTCTATTGGGTAGAACTGCTCTATATATCTACCTTGCTCATACTTTTACTTCTTTTGAGTTTCTACTCAAATAGTGCAGCATTTTGATACAGATTTTTGTCCATCCTTCATAAAATAGCACACCCACATTCCTACCACCTGTGTTCCCCTGTGCAATTTTATTTTTTTAAATAGAACTTGTCATTATCTGGCAAATTTATATTTTTTAATTTGTTTATTTGTATTACTAGAATATAAGTTCCAGGAAGATAGACTTTATTTTTTTCCACTGTTATGTATTTAGCACCTGGAATGTGTATAATACAAATAAAAATTGAATGAATGAATGAATGAATGAATGAATGAATTTGCTCCATAGTTAAAGTCTTAGGTAGGGCATTTGATTGGCCAAGGTTAGGTCACATGCCTATCCCCTTTTGTGAGGAAAACTTTTTCCTCAGAATATTGGTGATTTGTTGGATTGCGTCATTAATTCATTTCCATTGAAATCTTCACTGACGATGTCCAGGTCATTTGATCCCCCACTCATAGTACCAGCTAAATGATGCAGATAATTAGAAGAGACCTGAGCAGAGATAAATAAGCACCCTCAATCAAAGAGGGTGGCTGTCTAGGGCAGATAGAGCTAACAGTGATTGCTACAGTGGAAGGTCTTAGAACATGTTCTAAGGAATCAAAAGAAAACTTGTCATATAAAATCTCTAGAAGTGAGTAATAGCAAAAGCTGAAATCTGTTGAACTCTGTGCATGTGTGTGTGTGTGTCTGTGTGTCTGTTAGTGTCGTATTGAGCATTGACTCAAGGGCCTTCACCCTGAGCTACATCCCTAACTCTTTTTCATTTTTGTTTTGAGACAGGGTCTCGCTACATTGATAAATTGCCTAGGTTGGGCTTTAACTTTATTATTTTCCTGCCTCAGCCTCCCAGAGCACTGGCATTATAGATGTACACCACTACACCTGGCTTGGATTTACCATATATTGAAACCTGAGTGGTGGGTGCTCTAATGTACTTATTGTATGCACTATTTATTTACTCTTGACCATAACCTAATGGGACAGGTACAATTATTAATCCAAGGAACAGAAGAGAATTCAGGCTCCTGGTAAGCTTGCCCAAGGACACAGAACTGAGATGTAAATTTTTTGTATATGAGAAAATAGAATAAATTTATTCCTGCAAATTAAGTGAGTAAACCTCATTTTCCTTTTTTTTTTGTTGTTGTTGTTGTTGTTAGAATATGTTTTATTGGGTCTGTACCTTGGGAAAGTTTTATTTTTTTTAAATTTGTTTATTTTTATTAGTACCTATTTGCCATACATAACAATCACACTCATCATGTGGAGTTTGTACCTGTACATCTTAATTCTTTTTTTCCCATTCTTACCCCTCCCTTCAACCTTTCTTCTCATTTCATTTGCAAAAGCTTTTTTTCCCCCCATTTTTCCCTTCCATTCTCTCTCTTTTTAAAATCCTTTTTCCTTTCTTTCCCTTCTCCCTTCCCTCTCCCTTGTTCACCTTCCCATTTGAACGTGTTCTTTCTATTTCCCAATATCTATCCTCTGTTTTGCTCCTTATTTACCCTTTGGGTTTCTCACACAAGGGAAAAATGCAATATTTAAACGTGTGTGTCTGATTTATTTCATTTAAAATCATGGTGTCAAGGTGCATCCCTTTACAGTGGTACCTTGGATCACAAACTTATTCTACAATTTTGGAAAAGATATCCATATTTGTTTTTGTATGGAAAAGATGGCTGCAGTTATGTTTGTCACCAATGCAGAGTTTGCAAAGGAAAACAAAATTTTGCCAAATGCTTCTCTTTTGTTTGTGAAACAAATTGTTTGCAAACAGATGTGTTTGTAAACCTAGATACCATTGTACCTACAAATGCCTCAAGTTTATCCTTCTCTATGGCAGAGCAGTATTCTGTTGTATATAAATACCCCATTTTCTTTATCCATTCAACAGTTCATGGGCATATGGGCTATTTCCAAGATTTAGCTTTTATAAATTATGGTGTTACAAACATAGGTATGCATATATCAGTGTAATATGATCATTTTAACTCTTACAGGAAGATACCTAGAAGGGGCACAACTGGAACTTCTAGTTTTAGTTTTTTGAGGAAGGTCCATACTGATTTCCATAGTGGTTGGACCAGTTTACACTCCCACTAACAATGGAGAAGGGTTCCTTTTTCCCTACAGCCTTGCTAGCATTTGTTATTGTTTGATTTCTTGATGATAGCCATTCTTTCTGGAGTGAGATGGAATCTCAGTGTTGTTTTAATTTGCATTACTCAAATGACCAGTGATGCTGAACATTTTTCATATATTTTTTTCCTGTTTGTACTTCTTAATCTGAGAAGTGTCTATTCATTTCAGATGCCCATTTTTCGATTGTATCTTAAATTTAGGGGGTCTAATTTTTTTAAAGTTCTTTATATATTCCAGATATTAGTCCTATGTCCAAGGAGGAGCTGGCAAAATTTTTTCCTACTCTGTGGGTTGGGTTGTCTCTTCACCATGTTGGTGGTTTCTTTTGCTGTGCAAAAGTTTTTTTAATTTGATTTTATCCCAGTTGTTGATTCTTTGTAGTATTTACTTTGTGATCAGGATTCTATTCATAAAGTCTTTCCCTTCACCTATGTCTTCAAGAATTTTACCTAGTCTATCTTCCAGCAGATTAAGTGTTTCTGTTTTTATGTTTAAGTCTTTCATCCATTTTGATTTTAGTTATTACATGGTGAGAGATATGGTTCTAGGTTCAGTCTTTGGCATGTGGAAACCAGTTTTCCCAGCATCATTTATTAAAGGGGCTGTTTTCTTCCAGTGAAGGTGTTTTGGCCCGTTGGTCAGAGATAAGTTAGCTGAGTGTGTTTGGATTTGTTTCTGCCTCTTCTATTCTGTTCCACTGATCATCAAGTTTGTTTTTTTGTTGTTGTTGTTTTGTTTTTGCCACTACCATGCTTTTTTTTGTTTTTAATCATGGTAGCGCTGTAGTGTAATTTCAAATCAGGAATTCTAATGCCCGTGGCATTGCCCTTAAACATAGATGCAAGATTTCCCAATAAGATACTAGCAAACAGAATGGAGCAAATCATCATAAAGATTATACAACAAGTAGGAGTCATTCCAGGGATGCAGGATTGGCTCAACATACACAAATCAATAAATATACCACATTAACAGAACCATGGACAAAAACCACATGATCATCTCAATAGATGGAGAAAAAGCATTTGACCAGGTCCAATACACATTTATGATTAAAAAAAAACCCTAAAGAAAACTGGAATAGAAGGTATTTATCTCAATCTGATAAAAGTCATCATCATACTAAATGGTCAAAAACTGAAAGTTTTCATTCTAAAATCAAGAACAAGACAAGGATGCCCACTATCGCCACTCCTGTTCAATATAGTTCTGGAAATATTGGCCAGAGCAATTAGAAAAGAGAAAGAAAGAAAGGGAATATGGATAGGAAAGGAAGAAGATCAAATATCATTATTTGCTAATGACATGATAGTCTACATAGAAGACCTCAAAATCTTCATCAAAAGACTCTCAGAATTAATAACCAAATCTTGCAGCGTAGGAAGATACAAATTCAATGCTAAGAAAAATACAATAGCATTCTTGTACACGAATAACAACCTCAGTGAGAGAGAAATTAGGGAAACAACACCTTTGATGATAGCATCAAGAAAAATGAAATACTTAGGAGTCAGTCTAATGAAAGAAGTGAAAGATATTTACATTGAAAACTACGGTACTCTGAAAAAAGGAGATGAAAGAGGATATCAGAAAACAGAAAGACATCCTCTGTTCTTGGATAGGGAGATGCAATATAGTAAAAGTGCCCATTCTTTCAAAACTGTCATACAGATTCAGTGCCATCGCAATTAAAATACCAATAACATACCTCACAGAACTAGAAAAAATAATCCTAAAATTTATATGGAAACAAAAGAGACCTAGAATAGCAAAAGCAATTCTGGGCCTCATTTTCCTTTTGACCTCAGTTTTTATTTTGATGGCACCAGGTAGGAGCGAGTTGAGAAAAAACATCCCAATTATTCTTTGGACAGGAGTTGAGACTAAATACAGTGGTATCTGATAGACTTAGTTCGTTCAGTGATTCTGATCACAAAACAAATTGGATGAGCTGAATCCCACTTCCATGTAAGGTCATCCACTGAATTTGATTGGATTCTCATCCAATTTGATTTGCAACCAGAATCATAGAAAGAATTAGGTTTGTGAATCAAAGTACCACTGTAGCCTCATTCTTGAGGAATAAAGGACAATCATTTTTACAATAAGATTTTGAGAAGGAACTTGCAGTGCATAAGTGAAAAATGATCATTTTTGCTGATGAGAATATTTTGCAAAACTTTAAAATTTTCCTCACAGCCAGACTCAAAGGTTTGGGAACCGGTTTGGAAGTTCTAGGACAAAGCTAGTTGTATATTTTGGTTCCTTTTGACAGTGCGATCATGATCTCAAATGTTTAGCTCATGTAGAAAACAGATCTTGAAGTATTTCTTGTGTATTTGGAGAGATTGCTCAGATTCAATAATTTTTTTTTAACCAAGCATTACTGATACACGTCTGGAGGAAATATAGCCACTGGCAACATAACGATGGGACAGTAGCTCTATAATATTTCAGTGTAAAAGGGAAATGATCTCCAAAGAAGTAATGTCCACAATCCGGAACTGATTCAAAATGTGGAAATAACACAGAGGCCAATGGGCCAATGAAATACTGCCTTTGGGGCTAGAGATTCCTTGGGGTTTTGACCACATTTAGCATAATTGGCTGTTTTAGGGCAAGTCTGAATTGGAGCAGCATAAACTTTATATTAGGGTATGCTGGCATGGAAAAATAATCAGCTCATTTCAATGTCAGAGGTGCAATATTACCTTGTTGGCGTCTCACCTTGTGTTTTAATGCCAGTAGAAATGGGTATGCTCTGCTCCTAGCCACATTTACCCTGGCAAGGCTAGGCTTTCACCTCATATCTGTCCGGTTTGCCTTCAGAGCCCTGGCTGTCCAAAGTCTTGTGCATTCCATTGCCATGTAGATACACACGGACATGATGCTTTACACATTTTGTCACTAGAGGAAGGCAGTGAAGCTGAATAAATAGAGAACACCATGTGGCAGGACATTACCAATCAGTCTCTTTTAATAAGACAGAGATCTTTCAGAAGAAATTTTAGCCCGTAATACCATATTTTTTGCATATTTCTTAATGTCAAGATTTGGAGATTTTCAGTAAATGACAGAAATTTTCATATATGAGAGTGTTCAGTGGACTCTTCTCTTCTGGCTGTGATACCATAGTCAAAAGAGCGGTAGTTTTTGGGGTAGAGGATTTAGC
This sequence comes from Hystrix cristata, assembly GCA_004026905.1. NCBI lineage: Eukaryota > Metazoa > Chordata > Mammalia > Rodentia > Hystricidae > Hystrix > Hystrix cristata. The sequence continues at coordinate 7,612 of PVJO010010803.1, read as the reverse complement.
TCAAGTGGTAGAGCACTTGTCTAGCAAGCACAAGGCCCTGAGTTTGATCCTCAGCACCCCTCACCCCCCCCCCCAAAAAAAAAGAGTAGTAGTTTTCATACTGTTGCCACAGCATTTTGTTCTTACACTGGAATTCAAACTTCAACTGATGAAGTGATACCTATTGAGTTTTTGTAGGAAATGTCATAAAAACTTGATGACATTGGGCATTTGGAAAGTATATAATGCCTAAGATTTTAGGACATGGTAGCATTATTTGGAACCAGATCAAATTCAGACTGCTCTGCAGCTCATAGATTCTCGTACCATAAACTTGAACTTGCTACTCAAAACTTTTTAAAAAGCTGTTAAAATTGAGACAAAAATTCTGTCTCTATGTCCATCTAGGGCTTAGTCCCATGAGCAGTGCAAATTTATAGAGCACAGGTACTTTATTTATTGAGGTAGACAAACAGATGGTGATCTCTGTGGAAGCAGAGTTCACTAGCTGCCTACTGAAATTTGTGGACTGCCCTCTAAGTTAGAAAAGGGAGGTAGGTGTGGGGGCGGTGAGTGGAGTTGGCTCTGGGAATGTTGTGTGTAGACCCGATCTTTTCAGTAGGAGTCTGCCTATTTGGAACTGTTCTGAATCTTGATACGCTCCAGGCTAAGATAGTACGGAAGTACATATGTATATTGATATACTGACTTTCTTCATGAGATTTTTTAAAATAAAAGTGGTACCTAAGAAGACAGTTGCAGAACACAGAGATTTCCACATTAGTGTAAAATCGAAGTAAGGAATGGGAGACTTCTTGAATCAAGGGTGCTCTTTCTCAGTGTTTACATATCTAGTTGAGCTTCTATACTTGACATTGGCAAACCTAATTTTTTCAACACATGCAAACTCATGTTCATTTCGCATTTGCTGAGTGTTTTCTATGTGTCCGTCAGTCAATATTCTAGGTTCTGGAGTATCAAAAAGAAATAAGACATTCCGTAGTCCTGAAAAAGCTGACAGTTTGGTTGGGGAGATAGGCATGGATAATACTAAATGTAAGTGCAGTTGAGAGCAACATAGGACTTATTACCAGAAGCAAACCATGTGACAGATGCTTACAACAGAAGCCCCTTCTGACTGCTGTAAGCAAAAAGAAATTTATCATAAGACTATCGAGAGCCCCAATATCTTGCCTGTCGAATCTAACTGGGGATGATCAAGAGCGCGACTAGCTGTCTCTGACAAAGAGAAGGGAAACGCCATCATGATCTCATAACTAAGAGTGTGGTCAGGCACCTCCTCTGTTGATAGCTGTCTTCTTCTTCTTCCTCTGACAGTTACACCGTCAATCAAGATTCCAAGTCCTGAGACTGAGCTTCACATTTAAATGACACAAGTGCCTCTTGTTGGCAGGGTCTAACCAGACCCTTCCTCCAAAATGTCTGGAAAGTGCGGCTCCCAGATTTACCCTTGAGCTTTCTGCTCAGTTCTTGTGTCACATACTTGCAGAAGTCTTTGCGGACATGTCAGTCTAGCAGAGGTTTTGTACTGATTAAGAAGTATTTTTTGGCTCAGTTCATAATTCCGTATCCCCTTGGTGAATGTTGGCTTCCCTCACAGGGCTCAGATGACTGTGAGTGCCCAACTTTGATCATTAAGATACCTCCAGCTTCTTGCTAAACTCTTGACATGTGCTGGCCCTCAATCAAAATGAACTCAACTAACTTTCAATGAATGAAAACATGACAGCAGAGAAATTGCTTTGAGATCTACTTATGATCCAAGAATATTGTTGACTGTGAGGAGTCATTTCCCCAGTGAAATGTCAAAAACACATGCTTCTCCCAGTACTGTATGGGAGAAGCATGTGTTTCTCCCAGTACTACTCTTGTGTAGCCTGCAAGATGGAACCATCTCATGAATAATAAAGCTCAGAGAAGGAAATAATTGTTGCTGTACCCACACTTATTACCTCTGGCCATGGTCCCATTGGGCAGGGAAGGTAAAAAGTGGTAGAGACTTGAGTAAGGGAGTTTAACCACTCTCTCTTCATTTTCTTTTTTAGTAAAAAGAAACTGGAGTATCTGTAGAGAATATTTCTCTAAATAGTATTTCTCTAATTTCTTTTTCTAAAGAGAATGAATGGTTCCTTCTCTAGTTCTTCTGACTTACTAGATTGTTAGTGGTGTAGTATTTTATGAGAATGATGGAATGAAATTGATGATTGTGCACGGTCTTTCCTAGTTATGACAATGTACATGATAATTTTTATAATAAAATGATTGTCTGCTACTTTGATTGAGCCTTTACTATATACCAGACACTATCTAAGGACTTTGCACTCTTAGCTTATAAATTCTCATCACAAACCAATGGCCTTTAAGTGCCATCACGATCTCCATTCTAAAAAGAGAAGTGATGAAGTGATGGTTTTAGAGAATAGCTTGCAAGAAAGTGATGGAGCTATTCTTCTAGTATTTTCCAGATTTATGATACTGCCTCCCTTGTAACAAACTACACTTTGAATAATTTTCCTGAATTTAATATATAGGGACACCTATTTTTAATGCCAAACCAATCAGCTGAGATGCAGCCACCAAATAACAGGAAAACCAGTTAACAAGTTTAAAAATAGGAAACCTGCTGGGTGTGGTAACAGATGCCTATAACCCAGCTACTAAGTAGGGTTGTGAGTTCAACGCCAGCCTGAGCAATTTAGCAAGACTTTGTCTTGACATGAAGTGAAAAGGGCTGGGGATCTAGTTCAGTGGTAGAGTACTAGCGTTCAGAAACCCTGGGCCCCATCCCTGCTGCTTAAGGAATTAAATACAACACCGTGTCTGGATTTAAGAGTATCTACAATAGCTATATGCAGGAAAAGGAAAATAAAAATTGTGATAGCCTTTGATTCTATTTTTTTATTTGTCTGTGCGAATCTACTATTCTAAACTATTAGTTTGTTTTGTTGGTTAAGTTTTAAAAGATCACACTGTTTTTTTTGCTCTGATGACTTTTACTTTCCTTTGTTGGTTGTTAAAGGATTCAATCTCAAAAGATGATTTGAGATGTCTAAGTAACTTTCCCGGACCAGTCATGGATGAACTTGTGAGCTGAGAGACTGCTGGCTCAGTCCCAGGAGGGAGTGGACAGGGAAGCTCTTGTACTTGTGCATGACTTGTACTCTTGGCTTGTATTAGTTTCCCCAATGTTGGTGATGACATGGGGGAAAAACGTCATGGTGACTTTAAGTTGATCCCATTGGTCAGAAATTCATGTTCCCCAAGGGGGTGATACTTCAAAAGTCAATTTTGTGTGCTTTGTGTCTCTTGAGCGAAGTTGGGGCTTCCTTAGTAAACCTTTGTGAAATGGTGAACCCACCAGTCTCCTTTATGTGCTGTCTTTTGCTTTTCTTCTAAGGGATTTAAGATTGCCCTGCCCTGAAAAATGACACTTTGATGTCAGATGAACAAAAACTAGAAAAATTCACCTGCTGATGCAGCAGTTAAAGAGATTTAGGGAAGTGTGCTCATTTATTCATGCATTCATTCACTGTGTTCAGAACCTGTCTTTAGTTAGCTGCGTCTTTTCCACCCTCCTGGGCTCTACTGGGTACAACCCAATATCATTTGATTTCGAAAGCCAGGTGCAAGTAAATGTGGGTGTGCTGATAAAGCATGGACAGCTTTGAGGACAGTCAGATGTGAGAGAGCCGTAAGCCTGGAAGAGACCTGATGGACTCTCCATGTTCAATCTCTTTATTTCTCCCCTCAGGATACAGAGGTTTTAAGAGGTAAATTGACTTGGGTCGGTCTCAAAAGTAGTTGCTGATAGAGCCTATGCTGCACCTCAGTGTCTGGATTCAATCGCACTTTCCCTTTCTTGTTTCTATTCTCCCATGGCTTTGGGGGCCATGGGCACTGTTGACCTACACTGGCCAGCTGGTCTGCTTTCCTTTCTATCATTCAGCAATACACATCATACACATTAAGTATCTGTAAGGAGCTGGGTGCTCTGCAGGCACTGGAGATGTATATGCTATTAAAGAGGGTTTAATTTCTGCTCTCTGGGATCTCATACTCATGGATAAAGCCATTAAACAGGCAGTTACAGTGCAGTATTTGATGTGTGTTCTGCTCCCCCGGTACATAGGTACACAGTGCATGTAGGAGGGGCACCTCATCTCTCAGGGGGAGTGGAATGAACAGGAGACCTAAAAAAATTGATGATAAATTGAGAATTGAGGGACTAGAATTTGTTTATTTAAAGCAGCAAGAATAAGCCGGGCATGGTGGCACATGCTGTAATCCCAGTACCCGGGAGGCTGGAGGCAGGAGAATTGCTGCGAGTTCAAGGCCAGCCTGGGCTACATAGTGAGCTCAAGACCAGTGTGAGTTACAGAGGGAGACCCTATCTCTAAAAAAAAAGAAAAAGAAAAAAAAAGCAGCAAGAATAGCATTTGCAAAAGTCTAGATGGAAGAAGCAACATAGTGCATGCGGTGGAATTAGAAGTAATTTAATATAGCTGGAACATTTTCTTACCCCATTTAGGAAACAGATTTCAAAGTGAGGAATTTTTCCATTCTTTATGTCTTCTAGTGATCAAATATATTATAGAATTAGTTTGAGAGACATTTTGACTTCCATACTGTAAATGTTTTTTTCCAGTCCCTCGTGACTTACAAGTGGCAATAGTGATTATCTGTATTATTTCGAAATGCAGTTCAGATTCAGATCATGCTGAGAACTGATTCTTATTCAATGAGGGAGCTGATCCCAAGCCAGGGGAGGCAAATTCTCTTTTAAATAAATATTTTCTTCCTGGTTAAGACTTTATATTCTGCACTCAGTTTCATCATGATGGATTTTTTAAATGTTTGTTTATAATCACCTGCAAAATCCCTTGAAGATTTGAAATAAAAATGCCTAGAATGCCATCACTGTGGCTGCTGCCCTAATGGGCACAGGCATCTTGACACATTTGTCCATCTCTGTGCCAGCTGTTCCTAACAGTTTTGTGATAGGGAATTTGAGGTAATTGAGCCTTTAGATATTTCACTCTGGGGATGATTCTGTTTCTCTTCCCACATACTCCCTAGGATATTTGATTTAAATCAACCTTATTTATGTGGGAAGGAAAATTTTTGGACTGTTTTTCACTTACCCTCTGTTTGGTGATGGATTCTGCTTTGCCGTGAAGAGATTATATATATCTATATTAACATTGATTGCATTATACTGTAAACGAAGTCCAAAATTCAACATTTTTATAATATGCATCTAAATTTTTCATAAGAATAAATGTAAGTAGGGATAATATGTTCTTGGGACATATAATTCCACAATTATTATGGATAGCAGGCATCTTTCTACTGTCCTGATATTACAGTCTCTTTGCCAGTACTCTTTCCTCATACTTACCTGATTACACAATACCTTTTGCAAATCAAAAGATATATCTTTTTAAAGCAGACTGTTTTCACAGAGCTGAATTCTAAGTTAATAGCATAGAGTATGTGACAGTTTGGAATTTCTTCATAATATTCTGTTGCACCTTCTTTTTAAAAATCAGTAATAGCACCAGCATATCGTCTTTTCTTGACTAATATAATTAAAGTTCATAAAAGTGATTTATAATTCTAACAAAAATGCTGTTGTAGGTAGAATTCTAGGTTGGGCACTGAGATTTCTCACCTCCCTTGTGTGTATGCTTTGAATAATATCCAGGACTGTGAACTTGATGGATTGTCTACTGGTGGTTAGGTTATGTCATGTGGCACAGTTGACTTTAAGAGAGATGAACTGGGTGGATTTGACCTAATCACATGAGCTCTTTAAATGTGGTTCCTTAGGTCAAAGACAGAGAAGTTGGAGATTCAAATGTGAGGGAGAATAATCATACAAATGTTCTCTATTTTTGACTTGAAGCCACATGGAAGGGCTGCAGGTACCCCCAGGGCCAGGGATGGTTTGTGGTTGACCATCAGAATGGAAGTAACAATGGTAATCCTAAAATCACAAGCAACCAAAATTTCCAACAGTAAGAATAAGCTTACAAGTGAATTTTTTCCTGAAACCTCCAAACAAATACTCATCCTGACTGACACCTTACTTTCACCCTTACAATACCCGGAACTGCACCATGTAGGACTTCTGACTTACAAAGCTATGACCCTAAAAATGGGTGTTGTTTTAAGCCACTAAATAAATGGTAGTTGTTGCATAGCAGTAGATAACTGATACTAAATACTGATACTGATACTATACTGGTATGTTATAGGTGCTTAATAATTGCTCAGTAGTTACCAAACCTTTCTCAGAAATTCAGAGTCAAATAGCAGTGGAGTTCATAGGATCCAGATAAGAAATACTAGTCCACTAAAATAGCAATGCTTGTAACTATAACAAAAGTAGTTGCTAATATCTTAACTGCTCAGCTTAGGAATCTGGGAATTTTGATGCAGCGATATAATTAGAGGTATTTGCATGACTTTAAAATATATGCAAATAGAGCAACAATATATTACACTTTTCAAATTATACTCTTTCCGATCAAATAACTAAGATATCCTAGATGTGATGTTATGTATTTGTGTCTGTTTTTCCATTAAACCCTGAATTCAATAAAGGAAGTATCAAGGTCTTATTCATCTTTTTATTCCTGGTTACTAGCACAGTGATTGGTATGTTATAGGTGCTTAATAAATGTTAACTGAAAATCTGAAACATAATGGAATGAGTAAACAGTTCTGTTCAAATGTCAGGTTATATTCAAAGTAAATACATAGGAATGACTGTGTTCCAATAAAACTTTATGTACAAAAACAGATAGGGGGCCAGATTGACTCATGGACTATAGTTTGCTGAATTCTCTTGTAGGTCAGAAGTTATTATAGCCTGGAGGCAATTCTAACATATAGCCACCTTCATGGCAAGTTTGAAATTTTATATATTCTGGATATTAGAGGTGAAGAAGATGTACTTCTTTTATAGAGTGTTTTTATTGTTTGCCTCAGATATTATTCCTCTTAGTGCAGTGGGAACTAAGTCATCCATTCCCAAGGGGGAGTTCTTCCCTAGTTTCTGTTACATTCTCTAGCTTTTATTGTGAATAAAGTCTGAATGAGGCAAAGCTAAGAAAACAAGATGTGCTCAAATAGCAACCACTGACATGAGGTAGAGATAGTTTTTTCTTTAGTGTTAAAATATGAGGATAAGTTCTTTAGGTTGCATATGATACTCTGACTTATAAAAGCTTATGGAGTACTACACTGCCATAAAAAAGGATAAACTGGAGTCATTCGTATGTAAATGGATGTTCCTTGAGAACATACTTTTAAGCGAAATAAATCAGACACTCGTGAGTGCACATCGAATTGTTTCTCTGATATGAGAAACCATAACTGTAAATAAGGACAAAGAGGTGTAATAAATATTATATAAAAAGAAGATAATATACAAAGGAGAGAAGTGCTAGAAAGAAAGAAGGGGAAAAGCAGAAAGGCAACAAAGGAAAGAAAAGGGAAAGGGCAAATATGGAAAATTATGAATAAACCTGCTGTAAATAGGGAGGGAGGGAACAGAGGGGAGGGGTGGGGAAGAGGGGGGAGAACCAAGATGCATCATGTACAGGTA
>PVJO010010802.1:0-62596 GCA_004026905.1 Hystrix cristata | reverse complement strand
CTACACAATGGAGTACTACACCACCATAAAAAAGGATAAACTAGAGTCATTTGTATGTAAATGGATGTTCCTTGAGAACATACTATTAAGTGAAATAAATCAGACACTTATTAGTACACATCAAATTGTTTCTCTGATATGAGAAACCATAAGTGTAAATAAGGACAAAGGGGTAGAATAGATATTATGTTTAAAAAAAAAGAGAGATAGTATTCAAAAGAGAGAACTAGATAGAGAAAAGGTGGATAAAGAAGAAGGTTAAAAGAAAAGTAAGATGAAAGGGGAAAAAATGGTAAAGTGTAGCTACACTTGTTGCAAATAGGGAGGGGTGGGTGAATGGAAGGGAGGGGAGGGGAGGGGAAGGGGGAAGAGGAGGGAGAACCAAGACGTATCATGTACAGGTACAAAATAACCATGTTGATTATGATCATTATGTATACAATGTACCAATACATGTTCTTGGTAAAAATAAAAAATTAAAAAAAAAATAAAATGTACAGCTCAGTGTAAAACAAAAAACAAACAAACAAAAACAAAAATGGGCAAGTGAAATGAATAGACACTTGACAGAAGAAAAAATATAAATGGCCAATGAATATATGAAGAAACGCTTAACATCACTGGACATTAGAAATACGCAAATTAAAAGAACACTGAAATTCCATCTTACCTCCAAATGAATGATCATCATCAAGAAAAGAAGTCAAATAACAAAGGCTGGCAAGGTGGGGGTTGGGTGGGGGGAACTAAACCATCTACATTGTTGGTGGGAGTATAAACCAGTACAACCACTATGGAGATCAGCGTGGAGATTCCTCAAAAAGCTAAAACTCTAATTCCATTTGACCCACATATTCCCCTTCTAGGATTCTTCCCCAAAGAGTTAAAGACATTGAATACAGTGATATATGCATTCCTGTGTTTATAGCAACACAGTTCATAATAACTAAATCTTAGAAGCAGTTTATATGTCCATCAACAGATGAATGTATAAAGAAAATATGGTGTTTACACACAGTGGAATATTACTCTGTCACAAAGAAGGTTAAACTTGAGATATTTGTAGGAAAACGGTTGCACTTTGAGACCATAATAGTAAATGAAATAAATCAGACAGTAAGCGTAAGTATCACTTGGTTTCTCTTACACAAGAAACCCAAAATATAAATAAAGGGGAAAATAAAAGATAGCTAACAGGAAGTAGGGAGGCAGATCTTTCTCAAATGAGAAGAGAATGAAGAGATGGGGAGCGTGGGGAGCGAGGGGGAGAAAGGGGATGAAAAAGAAATTCAAATGTGTTATGTACATGTACCAGCTGCACACAAAGAATGTGAACACCGTGTACTGAGATGTGTACTGATAAAAACCAGTCGACTGGCGGGATCAGGGGTAGACTGCAGTGGGCAGAACTTTGGACCCTGTAACTTTCTTCTGCCTGTTTATTTTATGGCCAAAGAAACTGATGAGATGGAAAGGAGGTTGCTGACCAGCCGACCTGAAGACAGCAGGGTGGCCTGGGTTATCCAGGAGTCACCGTACTCGTGTGCATTCTTTTTTTTTTTTTTTTTTTTTTTTGTGGTTCGTGTGCATTCTTGAACACAGATGAAATGACGCAGAATAAATCAAAGAGATTTGAAGCTTGAGAAGGACTTGGTGTCACATAGCTGGCTTGAAGTTGGAGGGGGCTGCATGGAAAGAGTAGGAGGGAAATGAATTCTTTCCCCAAGCAGCGAGCTTGGGAGAAGACCTCCGTGCCCATCAGACCCCATTGCGGCTCATTTCTTTACTTCAGCTGTGAGACCCTAAGTCGAAAACACTGCAGTGCTGTGCCAGACCTGCCGCGACCCACACAACTAGGGACAACAAGTGGGTGTTGTTCGATGTCATTGCTTGTGGAAATTTGTTGCACAGTGATTGTAATAGTGAAAATGGAGACCAGAAATCTCCACAGTGTTGACTTGGCAGGGGCAGAACTGCAAGTCCTAGTGGAATTCATGGTTGAAGGCATTCATTTGCATCGCTACCTAGAAGGAATGGGGAGGCCCTCCAGGCTGGAGGGGCTCAGAGAAGTGTCATCACAGGGGACAGAAGGAAGATATCCTAGAGTATCTTGGGATAGAAACACATTTTTAAAAAATATAGGCAGGACTAGAGATGCAGCTCAGCGGCAGGGCTGATACTTTCTCTGTATCTGCTCCTTCTCAGGTGAAGGTGTCAAGATGGGCAGTGCATTCGTCTGTGTTCCACTGCTGTACTGAACTATCTACCTGAGACAAGTTACTTATGGAGAAAAGAGATTTATTCAGCACACCATTTTGGAGATTGGAAGTCCAATGTCAGGCAACCCCACTGGCGTGGCCTCCATTGGCGTGGCCTCCATGGTGCAATGGCAGGAGCATATTTAGGAGCAAGAGATCATATCTCAGAAAAGGAAGTCAGAGAGAGGGCCGGGCGTTTATAACAACTCCCCATTGCAAGTACTGTCTCAAGGGGACCAGTATTTCCTTCTAGGGGTGAACCCCATGGTATGGGGGCCTCCCTTAGACCCGACCTCTTAAGGGGTGTCTCTCTCTATCTCACATACTGAGGACCCTGCGGGGACAGCCGCATCCGAGCCACAGCAGGCATCGTGGAGGCTGGGGTCCCTTTCCTGGGGGATGTCAAGTCACTGTAAGAGCAGAACGCTTTTCCAAACCCCATTGTGCGTGAAAGTCATTTTGTGTCATTATTTAGAAAGGAGTCAAGTCTCAGGAGGCCAGAAAGTTGGAAGAGTATTTTGGAAGAAGTAAAGAGAATGATGAGGGTGGTGAATAGAAGGAAAAGAAATGCAGCTTTCTCGTTTGTGCAGCTGAGGCACGCTCACAGCCCTGGCGTCTGTGGGAAGATCTGAAGAAATGAAAACCTCCTACGGGTGAGGGAACGTTGAGACCCTCTGTGGGGTATAAATGGGTCTAAAAGAAATCTAAGGGGGAAATTTGTTTTTCTGAAAGACAGATTTTGGTACTTCAGAACATCCATGCAAAGAAGATGTTAAAAAAAAAAAAAGAAAGAGAAAAAGAAAAATTGCAGAAAATACAAGGAAGGATACGGTGGCTCGGCAATTCCCGACACAGAATCACCACCTCAGTCGCCCACTCCGCCTGGACACAGAACGGACCTGCTTCTGACAGCTGCTGGGGCAGGAGACGGCAGTGGCCAGGAGCAAAGCCAGCCGGTCACCGTGGCACCAATGAACAAGGCATCTCAGCATGATAGAGCCCAACAGTGGCTTTAAAAACACCCTTGGATCCTTTGTCTTTCAAGGTGGGAATGGAAGCCAGGACCTCCGTGTCCTGGGCAAGCGCTCTGCTACCCGGTGGACGGAACCCCGGTGCCAGACGGAGCCGATTTCAGGAGTGGCATTCAGACTGCTTTTCAAGGAACGACGTGTTGGAAATCTCTGCGGGCGAGACGGAGACCTTCCCTGTTGTAGCCTGCACACGGGGAGCAGGGCGCGGGCCGTACCGCCCAGGCCCTCCCTGTGTGTGGAGAGGAGCCTGGTGAATGGGGGTGCACATTCCTGCGGCGCTGCCCTGTGTCCAAGGAGGACAGGAGGACCCCAAACGTCATCACCTGGATGACACTCCACGCCTCGGCCTGCCTGCCCAGTGGGCTGGAGGAAGCCAAGATCAGCTGGCGGGGAACTGGGAAGCAGAGGCTGAGCTGTGTGAGGCCACCTGTCCCATGTGCGACTTCCCAGACGTGGCCATGTACCATCTTACTGAATTCCTGCCCTGCCGTCTATTCCGATAGCCTGCAACACACTTTATTCAAAGCAAGGGAGAGTGTTTCAAGGAGATTCGTGGCAATATGTCTTCTTCAATAATTTTTAAAAATGTAAACATTTTCCGTACAGTTAGATCACCCTCTGTGTATCTGTAGATTGTAAGCATAATCACCAACTCACCGTTTCACTTGGGGGTCCTGCACAGATACGCCACACTTTCTGTTTCTTCCCGCTTTGCCCCAGACTTGCCTCGCCTTCCCTTACAGCCGTTCTCCTGGGCAGAGCTCCCCAAGGCCCATCGAGTGAGAGGGCGATTCCCACAGAGCAAAATGCAAAATAAGATGTACCAGGTTAAATGGGAGCAAAGGAGAATCTCAAGACAGGAAACATCTCATATTTAGGAAACAAGAGGTAGACCGGGAGCAAGAGCCCTTGGGAGGCAGAGCGAAGTGTGATGGATAAAAGAGTGCAGAGGGAAGGGATGTGTGTGTGTGTGTGTGTGTGTGTGTGTGTGTGTGTGTACAGGTTGTAGGTTGCCTGTAGAGAACCTGCTGGGAGAAAGGGAGAGGGAGGGAGGGGGAGACAGAAGGAGAGTCTAAGGAGGGCACAATTCAGGCAAAATCTTTCAAGAAACCATTTTTACTGTAATTGCACAGAGAACAAAATCCTTTTATAGAACATTCTTCTCTCCTACCTTTTCTTCTCCCCGGAGAGCTTGGGGAAGGACTAACAGTGTGCAGCTTCTTAGCTGTGGACTTTCCTAACCTCTGAAGCCTGACTCTCCCCGGCCAAGCTCTCTCTCTCTCTCCAGACAGCCCTGCCCCTCTTTCCCAGCAGACAGCTTCTGAGACAACGTCTCGTCTTCGGAGACAGGCTCAAGGCTTCCAGGCAGCTCCTATTTTATTGTCTGTCTCCAAGTCCCTCTCTGATTCTTTCAGGATTTCAGGATGGTCTTAAATGCTCTAATCTGCAAAGCTCAGTGTCTTGGTGTATCTGTCTGTGCTCTGTTTCTCTCCTTGTATTTGGGACCAGAGTGCTCTGAGTGTCACAAAATGAAATTCAAGTCACTATGCAGAAAATATTGAGTACAGAGAAATAAACCCCAGGGGGCAAAGCCTCAGACCGGAAGGTAGGATGAAGAGCAGCCAAAAAGGACAGCAGGCGAGTTCAACCGGATGGCCATTTCCTGTCCTCACGACTTCCTGCGAGATCCAGGGCTGGCCATTAGAGGTGATCAGAGGCCAGGAGAAGGAGCCTGCCCAGGGTCAGAGGCCTGCACTGCAGGCCCGGCGGGTGGCTCCCCAGAGGGACACTGGGGACCCAGTGGCCTCTTCCAGCTCAGTAATGGAGGGGCCTCTCCTGTGGCTCTGACCTCAAGCCAGGGCAAGGAACAGGCAGGGCCCAGGGTGGGAGGAGATGACATGTGTGTGTGTAAGAGGGTGGGTGTGTGTGAGAGTGTGGGTGCATGTGGGCGTGTCTCTGTGAGTGTATGAGTGTGTGAGAGTGTGTACAAGCAGTAGTCAAAACATACAGTAATGTCTAAATCTTAAAAATTTATTACAGGAAAAGACACATTACCATTAATCCCCCTTAAAATCCTTCACTTGGAACGTACTTCCTGAAGCAGTTCCAGAAGTCTTCTTTTGTGTCTCTACAAGGTGTGATCATAAACGCAGTGAATGCTGCTGCTCTGTGCCATCCGATAGGAAGGCAGACTCCTAAAAACACGAGTGCGTCCTCACCAACCTAATTCTCCACATCTGGCTCTATGCAATTCTGACTCTTCCCCAAAGTCAAAATGACCAGGAAAAGTAAATGTGTTGCATCGATTCAGGACACGGAGGCCGCCAGGACAGCACTACTACAGACACTCATGGAACAGGACTGCGGGAACTTCAGGAAGTGGCGAGAGCGATGGAATAAGAGTGTCCAGATGAGGGGGCGTATTCTGAGGGGGACTGTGTCTTTTGCTGTAAGAATTTTTAAAATGTAATCATTAAGCAGATGTTTCAATGATACCTCATGTGAGTATGAGATGAGACATGAACAGGAGACTATATGTGAGCGTGTGTACTGCTGTGTGAGAGCATGTTCGAGTGTGAGATGGTGTGATTTCCTCTGTGACTGTGTTTGATTGTGTGCATGTGAGCGGGGGAAGTCATGGCTTAGGAGAGGCCCGGTCGTCCCAGGCCTGGCTCCTTGAGAAAGGAACAGAGAGCCAACCCCGGCAGCGGCGACAACAGGAGCTGTGCACACTCTGTTACCCAGGATGTCACTCACGCAGTCCTCACACTCAGTGATGATAAATTTAAACTTGCTTATGGATTTTCTTTTGAACACGAGGCTGTGTCCATGTCACCGAGCCTAAGTGTCTGCATTAGAAGGACCAGGAGTGCAGAGTGGACATCTGTACTCCTCACTCTGCCTGCCCCAGCTCCAGGCCACTTGGTGGCTCAGAACCTCCCGGGACGGGGAGAGGCTTACTTTAAATCCTCGCTCCTTTAACTTTACTGTAAGTATGTAGATGTTTGCTTTGTACCTAGAGTGGCCAGATTCAGCCAATGAAAATACAGGATTCCTGTATTTTCCTGTTAAATCTGAACTTCAGATAAACGATAGATGGTTTTTAAGTAAAAATATGATATTGCTTAGGAGATGCTTACACTGAAAATTGTCTATTTAATCTGGTGATGCAATTTTCACCATCCCTCGCTAGAATCAAGTTTCTTCTCTGGTTTTCTTCCTCCACCCTTTCCCTCTCCTTCCCCACCAGGGCTTATTTGTGAGCCAATTTCAGACCAGTTTACATCCCAGCAGCCAGAAGTACGTACCAGCAGGCCCATTATCATGCCTGAAAAGCTTAACAATAATTCCTTAGTACTGTCACTGCAGTTAGTGTCCAGTTTCCTCCATTTGTTACAGAAATGAGGCTTTTACAGTTCGCCTTGCTGCCTAGAGATGGCCTTGCTTCTCTCTTTCTCTGGTATCAACAGGCCATTTTTCTTTGAGTTGCGGCCAGTTGATGTTTTGCTTTCCTTTAGATTTTGCATCCAGGTGTTGTCATCGCTGCGATCTTTGGTCCTGCACCTTGTGTTGGTAGTTAGATCTCTAGGTTTGATCGAGTTCTAGTTTTTGTCAAGAGTATAACCTGGAAGGGTGCGTTCTTCTAGGAAAGGCACGTAATGCCTGGATGTCTCCTTCTTGGTGGTATTCTCTTCTGTTAATGGGGGACAGCTCCCTCAGTGACCCTGAAGTACACTGAGAAAAAGACTCATTGCTCCTTCTGTCCTGCTCAGGGCTCACAGAGAAAGCGGCCTTGTCCATTGTGGGTTAATTGCAGCCTCACTGCTGAGGGAACGGTGTCGCCTCCACACCTCACTGGGCAGGCCTTCTGGTACGAAGAACTAGCTCCCGCTCCCTACTCCTGTAGCTTGGATTTTCTGAAAGGGATCGCTCTACTGCTGGCAGATTGTCATCCTGGTTAACAGTCAGATATGTCTTTGGATGGAGTCCTCTGTCATGGAATAGGGGCTCACTTTTATTTTAGCTTCTGCTCTGTGCAGATGTTCAGCTGAGCTAGCTAGTGGTACAGGCTAATGAGCTCTCCTGAGCTGTGCAGTAATGACCACAGAACCCGCGTGCTGCTGTGGGCTTGGCCCCAGGACAAAATTGCTAGACAAGTCACAGTGGGGCCTTATCTTGACTGTGTCCCAAGAAAGAGAAGAAATGAGGACAGGCGGAAAGAGCACAAGTGGGACTCGAGATAGGGAATGACTGAGAAGCAAACAAAAGAGGAATGAAATAAGACAATCATCCAGAAGCCTTGCTGGCCTATTTATATGTGTGGGAAAAATGTGGCAAGTGGAGTCTGCGTATTGAGACCAAAACCCAAGGTTACTGATTGCCTCAGTGTGAGGCTTGTCTGCAGCCAGTAGAGCCCTCTGTCTCTCTTCATGGCTTTGGTGTCGTCAGTCACGCACACACTGAGGAGGCTCGTTGGGAAATGCCTGGAGTCCTCACGCACTGCTGCTGACCACAGAGAAGAGGTTAAACCTTGTGTCCAACCGTGCAGGTCATGGCCAGCTGGATCCAGAGCAGCTCAGGGCCATGGAGATTTTATAGAATGTGCAGGTGAGAGTGATACAGCTGCAGGAGTGGAGAAGCCCAGAGCGGCTGGCTGTGCGTGCTTCGTCCCCTTTGCTGTGTTATGTGCAAGACACACCCGCTTCTCTCCCTCCTGTCAAGACTGCTGGTGAAGCGTCCCCCACTTGCTGCTATAGGTGGGCTGACTCATCACTGCCAACAGGGTCACGTGCTACGTTTGGATTTGCAGTGACCTTGAGGAGGAGGAGGCGAGCTGTGTGGCCCACAAACGGACGCTTAGTAAGGAGGTCCTAATGGTCACCGGCTATGAACAATGGTGCTTCTGTGTGGTAGTCTGGGTTCCCATCCGAGGGCTTCCTGGTGGGAAGGGGGTGTACGAGGTACCTCATTAGAGAGCGCTAGCTAGCACTTTTGTGCTTTTATGTCTTCCAAATTAGACTCAGAGAACAGGAGGATGAATACAAGCACACTGGACTGCTTTCTCCTACAACAGACAATGGTGTGAATGGTGGTAATTCCAAACCAGGTCTGTGACCAGCATGCAACAACAAAGAAAAGGTTGGAAGTTGGGAGGCTGCCGTAACTGTCAATCAATAGCTAATGAAGAGGGGACAGCAGGTGAACTTTAACAGACTGTTTCCCATTTTACTTTTCCCTCATCCTTTAAAAAGTCTCCCACACGGGACATTTAATGTGTGCGATAGTTTTACAAAAGAAGAAAATGCAGGAGGAGGGGTAGCTGACGAATAGCCACTCTCATCTCACACTTGTCCTGCCTCTGGCAGTATCTCTCCTCGAAGCGCTTTCTCTCTCCATTACGACCCCAACCTTCCAAAGCAGCTCGGGAAGTCCTCTTTCATGAGTGTCTTAGTTGTGCTGTCGTGGTTGGCCTGATGTCCTCTACCAATTCAAAACATTTACCTTTTATAGTCATTCCAACTTTGGGGAAGAGCCGGAGGTCTCACAGTGCCAGCTGCAGGGACTAAAGCGGAGAAGGACACAGCACGACGTTTTCACAGTGCTGCGTCTCCAGTGGGTGGCACTCAGCAGCAGTATTCACTGTACCTGATTGTGACTTGTAAAAATGACAATAATGAAAGGACTTCCAGGACTGGTTCAGAAGGTGATAAGAATGATGGGGTAAGTGTGTTTGAAGTGACGGGCAATATTTTGAGGGAGATCAACAGCAGATGTCTTTTGTTGCAATAAAATTTTAAATTTAAACATTCAATATATATTTTGATCATACCACATACACTGCATTGGCCACATACGTGTACGGTAGGTTTTGCCTGCAAAGAAGGCTAGAAAACATTGTTTTAAGTAATAAGTAAGTAAGCACACTGTCAAGCCCTATGAGAGTAGGGTCTGAGTGAAGAAGAGGGGGAAAAGAGATGCTGAGAGATGCAACTGGGTTTCTGCCAGCGTAGGGAAATCATGCTGAGGATGCTCAGAGAAACGGATGCAGACATCAAGAACATCGCTTCTGCCTCTACCAGCCACGAAAGTAACCCAGAGTTGCAGGAGCAAGGAAAGACAAAGCCTCGGAGGAACTGGGGCATGGAAATTGGCCAATCCCGGAGGAAAAAGAGGAAATGATTCCTTCTAGGAACCATGAATGACATCCCTGTTGTTCCAAGTCTTGAGGATGACTCGGGATGTGAAGCCAGCGACAGAAGAACAAGTGCACATAGAGCCGGTGCCCATCGCATACCCACCCACAGATTTTCAGAGCATCAGAGAACAAATGGTCCAACGAAGCCCTTGGTAGCCAGTGCTGGGAAATATAGAAAGTGATGGTTTTCGTGCCAGCATCCGAGCAGACCAATGGAGTTATGATCAGATAAGAAAAACGCTAAGGTGCAATTCACACACTACAAGATA
Organism: Hystrix cristata; assembly: GCA_004026905.1. Taxonomy (NCBI): domain Eukaryota; kingdom Metazoa; phylum Chordata; class Mammalia; order Rodentia; family Hystricidae; genus Hystrix; species Hystrix cristata. Next base: position 52,842 of record PVJO010010802.1, on the reverse strand, counting down.
CCTCCACATCTTGGGTGTGGATGCAGAAAATGGGTTTCACAGACTGAGCTCCACTGGCCATAGTCCCTAGTGTTCATTAGGCGGTTGGTGCTCAGAAGGCCGTATTTACTGTTCCGTGATTATTTCTGCTAAACGTCAAAATGTAGCTTTGTAATAAAACAGCTGTGTGTGGTTTGCATGCTACTTGAAATTCCAGAGAGTTGGGAGTGGGGAGAAACAGCATATGTGGATGTATTTTGAGACAATAATTAACTGGGAGAATTGACATTTTGGAGAGGTAGAAATATTTTATTAGTTATCTTCGCCTCCCACATTTGAGTGGCTGTGTGTCCTGGATCCCCCTACCAGTAACACATCATCTCTACCATGGTGACTTACACCCTAACCAAGGTGTGCCACACTTAGGGAAAAAGATTACAAAACAAATATATTTGGAAAATTAAACCAGTAAGTAATACTAAAAGTATACCTCATGTAAGTTTCTTTCTCCTCACTCCTAGATCTTTCTTGAGATGAAAGAAAGAAAAACCCACTATGACAATTAAAATGCAGAACATAAGCCCTACAGCTCATGGATAAACCTAACGGGCCGTCGCCAAGAGCACTGACGCCTACGCAGGGCGAGTACAGTGTGGGAAGTTGACACAGCTCACCAGTTCTGGAGGGCAGGTGTCCGGGGCATTGTGGTGACGTCCCTGACACTGGCAGGTCCGCTGAGGTGGGGCCAGACCTGGCAGTAAGAGTGGGCAAAGAGGAAACGGGTAGTCCTGGGAAAGTCAGCCATTTGCTTACCCCAAATATTTCCAACTTCCTCTTTTAAATTCCACCTGGATTTCTCAACTTTTGATGAAGGTTCTTGGTTTGATAAAAGCCCTTGTTTTGCCAGAATTGGAGGTATGGGGGGGACTGTCTGTCTGCACTCTGGGGTCTTCCCCAACCCCCTAAATCTGCCCTGCGGGCTGCACTGGCCATACTCTCGGGAGTGCCCCCCAGTCTGTTCAAGTGAATGTGCACATCCGGACCCACATCTGGGTGTGCATGTGAATGGCTGTGTTTTCTTGCTTTCTCTTGTACCTTTTGATCTGACCTCCCTCTAGTGGGACCAAACAGGCCTTTGGAGAGTCCAGAGAAGCCTGGTATTTCCTGTTCCTCTTTCTGTGGCTGTGTCATTGCAGAAACACGAGTGCTACTCGGCAGATGGACCACATTCAGTCTCAAGCCGAGCTGAAGAGGAAAGATGCAATATTTTAGAAAGCATGACATTTGTGGCGAGTTTCTAGTTTTCCTCTCCCAAGTGACAAGAAGAGCTCAGATCCAATGAGAGCGTGTCTTAAAGGCAAGTGCATGAAACCTGATTGCAGAGTGAATCGTCTAATTGTGGTGGGTTGATGGTGGAGACTCCACCCAGACTTAGTAAACACCAATTTTTGAAACCAAAGAAGAATTTGTATGTAATCAGTCGATATGTGCATGTCAGGACTTGCTATGGTCTCCCTAATAACCATCATCAGGTGCCACTTAACATCACGGATACAGTCTAAGAAATGTGTCAGTAGACAATCTTGTCATTGTGCCAACATGGTCTTCACACAAACCAGGGTGGCGTGGCCTAGTACACACCTAAACTCTATGCTCTAGCCATGGTGAACAGATTAGAGATTAAACCAACCATGAGAGGAAATGACAGAATTGGGATGCACTGTCTAGGCAGGCTGTGTGGGGCTGCTCCTAGCAGAATACAGCCTGCAGTTTTCCAGAACACTTTTCCTTTACAAGTAGAACATGTGCACTCTAAACTAGTGATAAAAATATAGTATAGTAAATACATACACCAGCACAGTTGTTTATCACCATAATGTAGCATGGAGGATGGTGCATAACTGTGTATACTATACTTTTACTATAAGGGTGTTGATTCAGGCTGGGTCGTTACTGGACGGTGTGGCTGGTGGGTGGAAGTTGAGAAAAGGAGATATTGTTTCAGAGCATCCGCCATGAAATACTAATCGATTGAGAAGGAGGAAATGTTGACTTTCAGTGCAGAGAGCTCACAGACCAAGGTGACCAAGGTGACCAAGGTGACCTTGTATGTGGGTGGGAAAGGCAGCAATACGTGCCTTGAATGCAGTGTCCCTCCCATCAAGGAGGCACTGTCCACATCTGTCATGCAGAGACATCAGGCCTCGGGCTCTCTAAATCCACGAGAGACAGGGGAAGGGTGAGGACTGTCCTGGGATGAAGGGACCTTGAAAAGACTACAGGTCAACCACACACCCAGGGTGGGCCCGGAGGGCTCCGGAAATAGAGATGGTGCTGGGAAAGTTGGCAGAATGGTGTCTACCGGATGGTGTCTATGAGTTGGATGTCACGTTGTATCAGCACTGATCTTTTTACGGGAGAGTTGTACAGCCTTTGTATAAAAGACACAGTCAATTGAGAGGTGTGATGGAGAAAATGTGGTAAAATGTAAACCACTATAGCTGGCACAGGAATTTCTTTTTAATATTGTTATGGCAACTTCTCTTTAAGTTTGATCGCTTTTAAAATAGATCATTAAAAAGAAAGTAGAGAAATTCTAGAATAAATAATATCCTGATAACACGAGTTACTGAGCTTTCTATACAAATGGGTCAAAACTTTAATTAGCCATTAGCATAATCGATTGTCTTGGGTTAATTAGAGTGGAAATACCCAACAAATAGAAGTGAAAGTTATTGAGTTTTAAATTAGGGTCTCGATGATGTGGAACTCTCTTACTCACAGGCAAAGCACTGCTTAATCTCCGGGAATTTCCTGGGGAGAGCGGAAGATCCCAACTCTTTCTTTATTTTCTTTCTTTCAAAAATTTAAAGTAAGTTTCTTTCATTTTGAAGGTCTTTATAGAAATTTTCACAAGTACTGAAAAGTGAGAAAAAATACCCCACAACAAAGAAAAGCTACCACGTATAACTGTTATTAATGTTTTGGTCCATTTCTTCCATTTTTTTTTTTAAGAAAACACTTAAAATTAATCTAACGGTATTTAGCTGCTACTTTTATTATTTGTGCTTCTCTCTAATTGTATCAGCATTTTTGAGTGTTGTCACATGGTCTTTGTTATGGTTTGTGTGTAGATGTCCCCCCAAAGCCTCATGTGGTAAGAGATAGCTGGATCCCTAGAGTGTGTGATTACTAAATTAGTCCACTGATGGGCTAGGCATAGTTCTGCTGGGATCCAGGATGTGACGCTAGGATTAAGGGTATTAGGATTAAGGGTGGGAGTACCGCCCACCCTAAAGACAGGTAGGCTGGATAAAATAGAAGATACAAGCTGGTCAGCCCCCTTTGCTTGCATTCCTTGCTTACCTGGCTTCCTTCTGCCTGTCTGCCAGGCCACCCTGCCTTGGACCCAGCTGATTGTGGACTGAAAACTCTGCGAACTATGAGCTAAGTAAACGTTTCTTCCCCTAACTTTGGATATCTGGTATTTCGTCTCAGCAACCAGAGAAAAGTAGCTAAGACAGTCTTTCTCAAGGACAATTAAGTGTCAGCTGTGGGTTACTTTGGGCTGCACTGTGGATGCAAACAGGTCTTGTGGCAAGTGGCAAAGAAACTGAATCTTAAGCCTAGAAACATGGAAATCCATGTTACAAACTGGTAAGTACTTGATAAAATTATTTCCTGTGATAATTGGGAAGCATATCACAAGCCTAATGGAACGGACAGTTTGAGGAATAGATGTGAATTGGAAAGATTAAAACTCAGGAAGAAATGTGGAAAGGTGTTCCAAGAATGAGCCAAGCCCAGGAGAAAACTGGACCATTTATAAGGAGAAACAAGAGGGAACTGAGAAAGTCCAAAAACTTGTCGCTACAGAATTGGAAAAGCTAACTGCTTCTAGGTTACAGGCAATAAGAGATGGGATTTGAAAGGAATTTGTCAAACAGCCCAGTAAAACTTCTCCAGTGAATAAAAAGATCACAGTGAGAGTCTATCCTTCCCACACATACCCAAGAGCAGCCAGATAGCTGGGAGAGGACCAAGAATAAAGAAACAGCAACAGGCTGGGCGTGGAGGCACGTGCCTCTAATCCCAGCACTTGGGAGGCTGAGGCAAAGAAGCGCCTCAAGTTCGAGGCCAGTCTGGGCTACATAGTCAGTTCAAGGCCGGCCTGAACCACATAGTGAGACCCTGCCTCAAAAAACAAAACAAAACAACAACAAAAAATATTAAGACACAGCAATGAAGAAGACTTGATTCTTTACTCAGGAAGACTTCCACCTCCACCTCCACCCACAAACCACACGTGTTGCATCACTGGTAATAACTCAGGATTCTGTAGGTTTTTGAAAAAATCCTCTTCTAGAGATACTGTGGACAGTGATCACCACAATAACAAAAATGTTGACTGGTTGATTCAGAGACTCTGCTTGGGCCTTTGTGGTCAACTGAATTTTCCAAAATGTCCACACCACTGGCTGTCACCCCCCGCGCTCTTTTATAATGTGACTGCTACACTTCCCATCAAGGGATCAGAAGTGGGTTGTTCTCCTTGCTTGGCTCTGGGCATACGTGTGACTGTCATGGAGCCTGTGACTTCTATGGCTAGCTCATGAAGGGTGATGAATGTTCTACCTGGTTTTCATGGGGTGGTTCCTCCTGGAACCCGGTCACTATGCTGCGAGGAAGCTTGGAGAGGCCCACATGGGCAGAACCATGTCTCTTGGCCCTTGTCTCTGGATGAACTCCAGGCTGAGGCCATTCCTGACTTTCCAGCCACTCAGGTGAGCCCTCTGGGAAGGGAATCTTCCAGTTCCAAGGGACACCAGTGACCCTTGTCCAAATTGCTGGTGTGTGAACTAAAGGAAAGAGTTTTGTTTTTTAAACCATTAACTTTAGGAAGCGGTTTTTCACAGACGACCAGAACTGGCCCAAGAGCAAGAGGCCCAAGAGCAAGAGGCCCAAGAGCAAGAACAAGAGGCGGGCTTCGAAGGCTATATATTCCCAAAGAGGAACATACATGCTCCACTCCTACCCATGTTTCATATGTGGCTGATAAGATGGACACAGAGCAGTCTCCTAAATATTGGAGCCCTGGGTCAGCGAAAACAATGGGACCTCTTGTAACAGTGGAACTCATTAGAACTTTGAACCAGTAATGGCATGGTGTCTTCTGCACCTCCCTTTCCTGGTTTATACTGCACATGTACAGCCCTGCTTTGCTGTTATTCATCGGATCTGTGAGGAGTGAATGCCTTAACATTTTAGTCTATAGAGAGATTTACCAACTGGTCCTGATGGAGGAGGCCATGCATTCCCCGGATATTCTGGCCTTTGAACTGGATGCGGAGACTTGAAGACAAGTTGTACAGTCTCCTTAGGGGCCATGAGTATGCTCCCTGCATGGGCGGTGGGGTGGGAAGGACCCGATAGTATATGACCAGTAGGGCAGGATTCACAGAGATTGCTGGACTCTTGAAGTTAGGTTGATCACATGACTAACTTCTGGCCCAGGGGATCTGGGCAGCCCATTCTTCACCAGTTCTGTCTCTCGAAATGTGTCACAGCACTTCCATGTTTTATCTTTTTCTTCTACTCCCATGACTGAAGGCAAAACTCCTGTGATGGCTGAGTCACTCAGTAGAAAAAGCCCAACTCAGACAGAGCCTGTGTGGGAAATGATTCACATCAGACAAGCAGCAAGCAAATATTAACCCTTTTCATATTAAGCCACTAAGATTTGGAGTTTTGTAGTATACCATATAGAGTTAATTAGCCTAATAAGCAAAGAATATGAATTGATATATTAAAAAGGAAAAAGCCCAAGTGGTTTATAAAAATGACAATGTGGCCACCATAACACAAATCAAAATAGCTCTTAAATACCATTTTCCACCTATCTGATTGGCAAAAAGCAGTCCGTTAATAGCAAGGGAAAATAGAAACTCTTCCCCATTGGGAGGGTGGAGGTCAGAGCTCCAAGTAGGGACCAGCCATCAATCTAAGTATTTTAAGTAGAGAGAGATTTCTTCCAGATAAGAGGGCTGGCAGAAGCAGGGGAGCCCTGCCTCTCCAGGAATGTCCCTGGAATGGGCACAGCCATGCTGGTGCCCTGCCAGCTCAGCCACACCTGGGACAGGAAATCGGGCAGCTGCGGGGTGAACCATGTCCCAGAGGTAAGCGAGCTGGAGCGGGGTGGCCATGACTCCATTGAAGACAAATCCAGATAGCAGGGGAGCTTCCACGGACAGCAGGGGGATGGTCTTCCTCCAGTACCACACCACTGAGGGAGCAATTTGCCAGTAGGATTACATGCGAAGACACACGGAACCTGCGGGCTGGTTAATCTGGATACTGTTTGACTTGACTGCCCCGTGAGGGCACAACTTCATCAGTGGGTTGACCCAGCGGTGGGTTCATCACTAAATGGGCTACTAGGAAGCAGCAGGGAGCTGGATGAAGTGAATACAGGCCCATGACCTTGGGGACTATATCCGGTCCCTGGCCACTCTTCCTGGTTCCTCCTCTGCTCTTTGATTTATGAATTCCATGAGTTGAGCAGCTTTTCTCCACCACGCCCTACTGCCGTGTCATGCCTTCCGAGGAGCCAGCCTGCTATGGACTGAAAACTCTAAAACCTTTAGTCAAAATAAAACTCTCCTCCTTCAACTTGTGGGTATCAGGTACTTTGTCCCAGGGATGGAGAGCTAGCACAACCCAAGACCAGAAATCCTTTGTAACAGTGAAAGTTTGGGGCGCAAACTATATTTCAGTACAGGAACGGATAAATACAGTCATGTGTGCCTTTAACACATGGGATATGTTCTGAGAGATGCAGCATCAAGTAGTTCAGTTATTGTGCAGATGCTGCAGAGCTGGCGAAGATGTGCAGGCAGCTGAGTTGCCAAAGATGTCAGTAGGTCACATAAACTTACGGGCCACTGTCTTGTTTGTGGCTCATCACAGCTGAGGTAGTACAGGACCCTGAATGGTTTATCACACAATGGAATTTACAAAGCACTTAACGAACTAGATCTGCATATATCAACATGGGCAAACAGGAAAAATACGATAAAATGATGCCTAAAGGATAATATCTAGGATGTATAATTTTAAAAACATCCAAAACTAACTTAGTTTTTGATACACTTACTTTTAGATGTGTGCATTATAAGGATTGTTTGCAATCATGTATAGACCTAATTTAACCCAGAGTTTACTTTGGCAGCGAGAGAACGGAATGGCAAATGATGAAGGGATTCTAATTTTTATTTTAATACCTTATATCTTCTTTTTTCCCTTACAGTGTGGAATAATAGCAGCAAAATGTTTTTATGTATCATATCTTGACAGTAGGTGTACTAAGTGTCTATCTAATATATCGTTTTCTGTTCTGGTTGGGTTTGAAATGTTTCCTAATTAAAAAGAAAATTAGAAAGTGTATTCAGCCAAATCAGATCCATAGAAGAAAATCTGAAAGTAACTGAGATTGCTTGTGAAATACGACTATAATTTTGCTTTCATTAGATTTTGTATTTTCCATATGCACATATGTAACATTTATAATCAGCGTTAGTATCTATCAGATAAAGACCAGCAGGAACACATATGTGTTGGCAAACTTAGATTTCTCCTTGCTACAGGGAAGAGTGGGTGACAGATTCTGCTGAGTGGTTTAGTCGGTTTGAGGGCTGCATTCTACTACTGGGGATCCTGGCAGGAGTTCATCACATCATGTAAATGAGAAATTGCTGGAAATTGCTGGAAGAATCTTTAACCTAATCTTGAGAACATTTGTTTCCATTTGTGGGGGGCTTTCCTTCCTTCTTTCTTTCTTTCTTTCTTTCTTTCTTTCTTTCTTTCTTTCTTTCTTTCTTTCTTTCTCTTTCTTTCTTTCTTTCTTTGAGGCAGGGTCTCACTTCCTAGTTCAGACTGGCCTTGAACTCACTATGTAGCCCAGGCTGGTCTCAAACTCTCAGTGGTCTTCCTGCCTCAGCCTCCAGAGTCCTGGGATTACAGGCATGTGCTACCATGCCCTGCTGAATGGGGGAGCTATATTTCTGTACCCTTTATTCAATTCCACTGAAAATTGCCTATTTTATTATTAGTATTGTATGTTCGAATATATAATGGTTACATTCATTTGGAAAAAATGGCACATGTATATATGTATTGTAATTATTTTTTATCCCTTTACTCCCCTTCCCTCCCCTCCCCTGATCCTCTTCCACATCTCCTCTTTGTTTCCTACCATCTCTCCTTTTATTCTACTCTTTTACTTATTTATGATTTAGGTTTCTCATATAAGAGAAACCATGTTCCTATGTGAAGTTACTCGAGGTGGGCCTGTGTGAGTTCATATCTTGGAACACAGTGGAGGAATCCTGAAGGCTGGAAGTGGGTGCTGATGAATTTGGCTCCAGTTTTTCAGGGAAGGCCTTTGAGGCCACCAACGCTCACCTGTCTCTGGTCTGCCTGGGGTCAAATGCGCTGTGCTGGATGACATCTATCAAACGGGAGCGTACCTAACCTTCCTTCTTACTTTTACACCTTGAAGATGACACCTTTTTTTTTTTTTTAACAACTTGCTCACTTGAGTATTTTAAACATAGTGATTAGATGTACTAGCTTTTCTTAGAGTTCTATTTTGGGATTTTCTTTTTCATGAGAAAAAGAAAGGGTGCTTGACTGCTTCTCACTTGGCCTCACTATTGGGAAAGCCACCAGAAACAGGCCAGGCTCCCGGGAAACGCTCAGAGGCAGCCTTCTGGGAACAGGGCAGAGAGCCAGCAGGTGGGCACTGGCCCAAGAAGCAGGGAAGGTGGGCTGGGGATGGAGCTGGGGGGGATGCCCAGCCTGTGGGGACTGAGGCAGGATGAGGCCCACGCCCATTACCTGTACATGTCCAGCCTCCCTGGCGAAGAAGGCTGGACAGTTGGGGGCAGTCACTTGTTTACTGTTGTTTGGAGAGGGCGGCTGGCCTGACAGGGTACCTGTAGGATTCAAGGATGTGACTCCATAAAATGGCTGCCATACTTGGGAGACTACTTCACTTTGGAGAGACACTGGGAGCTTTCTTGAAGCCATGGAGTATTGGTATGCAGCAAATTATTCTCTTTATTTGAAAAGGACTCAAAAGACTCAAGAGGGTAAGCAGTTGGTGAAAAGCGGCCACCAACCTGCAATACAGAGGCTCCCACACCCCCGCTTCTGGGTATGAGGCTCAGGCTGCTTTGCCAGCACCCACAAGCTGTCCTGGAGGGACTCTGGGGGCCTGGATCAGGGCCTGTGCCGCAGGAGGAGCAGCTGGACCTCTGTCTCTCAGCAGGGCCTGCAGGCTCCATGCCGCACTCTGTCTGCACAAATAGATGGCCCCACCAGCGGCTTTCCTGCCCCATCAGCCAGAGTGGGTGGTATCAGCCATATCTTTTGCTGTCTACACTCTTATGCCTTGACACCTGGTCCTTGTTGGCCTTAGAGGGGCAGTTGTTTCCCAGGACTGGCCAATTTGCGGACAGTAAGCAAATCACCTTCTGAGAGCGCGCTTTTCAGATACAACCAACCAGTCCAGAGCCCGCACCACACCGCCTGCCTTATCGGACTCCCATACTTGGGGCCATTTTCCACGGCCCGTATTGCGCCAGGGCGGGGCCCCAGGCAGCCAGACAGAGCCTGGTGAAATCAGGACTCTCTTGCCCACATTTCCCTCCCACTCCCACTGCCTCTGAGCCACGCCGGTGCCTCCTGTGTCACTCAGTCTGTTCCCTGCTCTTGAGCATGCCAAGCCTCTCAGCCTCAGTGCACCTCCAGTTTTCTGTGAGCGCACTACATTTTGCAACAGTCCGGGCCCAGACTTCAGATTCCAGCCGCGCTTCTGGTGGGGGCTCAGCCTGACGCATCTGCCCCTCACAAAAGCCAGCTCACCGTTCCGAGCTGCCAGTGTCTCAACAGAGCAGGAAGCCATTGTTGTTGTGGTGCTAGTTGTTGTTCTTTCCCTGTCTCCACAACCCAAGAGATAAACATCAGCTTGGGGCTTGGAGAAAGAGTTATTTTTTCTTGGAAAAGTGGGGAGAGAGGCGGCAAGTCCTGTATCAGCATGCCTGAGGAGCTGTTATCACGATCTTGGCTTTGGAGAAGTTTCCTCCTTCAATTCATATTATGCAAGTAAAACTGAGGCCCCGGTTCCTTCGAGCCCAGTTTCTCAGAGTAGCCCCGCCCTGCACTACCAGCCCCTCCTGCCAGGCACACACATGTGTCGGAGCACGAACCACTTCAGAAATGGCAGTGAGATGTCCGTCACCCTCCTGGGAGCTCCAGCCCACAGGGACCCAGACCCCCGGCTCTGCGCGCTTCGGAGCTCGCTGCCACTCAGTCCCCCAGCACGAGGCTCTTACTTGCCTTGCTCCAGCTTCAAAAGTCAAGATTTAAGCAGAGAAGTTGAGAGCTGAGCCAGCCAGTCTGGTCACCTCTGTCCTTGTGCATGACTAAAGTCGACGACAGTCATGAACTGGGATGAACTGCCAGGAAGAGAACCCAAGTGTAGTTTCCCCTCATCTCTGACATTTATTTATTTATTTTTGTTAGCATGGCTAGCACATTTTGGGTTTTTGTTTTCCAGCCCCCAAACAATGCCAAAATTCAAGCGCAGCAGACTTGCACAATACTTCATAGCAGCTGGTGACTTGGGAACAATTTCAAAAGACAACTAACCAAATGAAGATAGATTGACCCTAATTTCTTTGCTTGCTTGTGTGTTGTGGATGAAGAGAGGAAGGATGCATTTTATGGGCCTTGCAAAATAATCTTGTGTCATCTTAATTAACTAGAGTGTGTGGCAAAAACATAGGCAGAGAATGCGGCTTTTCCACTCCTGGAGCTCCGTAAGGACAGCCATAGGCCTGTTTTTGGGGGACAGTGGGTCCCTGTGACTGCTACACAAGCCCTCTGTAAAAATGCAAGGAAGTAATGATGTCCCAAAAACTACAACTCAAAACATGGTACTATACCATGGTCCAGCCTTTCTGCCCTCAAAGCAAAGGAGTCTTATCACAGAGGTATCTGAGGGCAACTCGTGCGTCTGCAGGTAACATCTCTCCTCATGAAGACAGTCTGCATTCTCCCCGGGAACATCTCCGGACAAAGACAAGGAGAAGGAGGTTTCACTCAGTGTTCACCTGTGCCCAGTGTCCTCGGCCTCCTTCCAGGCTTCCTCTTAAGGAATGGCTAGTTGCTTACCCAGCATGCTTTATGCCTATCTCTTTGACAGAAGTGCGATTTTAATCTGGGTGTAAGTATTACAAATTATCAAATGAGACTTTCCACCTTCCATTATAGACAAGCGGCCAGCTCTAGCCAGTGATGTGTACGGACATGGGGGGAAGACTTCCTTCGTTTTGATTTGTTTTTGCTTTTGATTCTGGAATGCGGCTGTGACAGTGGGCAGCACAGCAGGCATGTGAGATGAAGAGGAATACTTGAGGACACAGGCATGGCCAAAGATAAGGGAACCTTGCGAATGAAGGCCATGCCTAAAGGAAGGGAATTCTGAGACGTAGAGGCTGCATCTAAGGAGGAAGGACCAGACGGTGGAGGCTGTCTAAGGGTAGCTGAGTATAGAGCCAGGAATAGGCTGAGCCTTTCTGACGTCATGAAGTCACTCGACCTCACTCAGAAGCCTCCCTACACTCATATTACGAGAGTAAAACCGAGGCCCCAGCTCCTTCAAGCCCCCTTTCACGGAGCAGCCCAGCCCTGCCCTACCAGCCCCTGCCCTAACCCTAACCCTAACCCTCCAGCTGGCGGCGACTCCAGCTTCTCTTGGCTGGACAGAGCTCAGCTGTGTGTCCTGTCGCTGCCTCCTGCCCCAGGACCACATCTGTCCAGGGTCCTCAGGTTTCTGAGCTGCGGCAGATGAGCGGAAGTCTTTCTGCCCGGCACAGGGATCTCTGACTCTCTCCCCACCCTCACAGCTAGAGCCCCAGTTCAAGCTTCTGTTCCGGTGGGCAGTGGGTGAGGCCAGCTCTCCTTGGGCCCCTGTGAAGCCTCCTTGGCTTCAGGTCAAAGGAACAACACCGGCCGCCTGCAAGAAGCTGGGAGTCACAACCCAAGTGATGACCCGGCAGATGGGCTTCCGTGAGAGGCCAAGATACCTTCTTCCACAGAGCCTCCAACGGTCAGGCCGGTTTCTAACCAACTGCTTGCTAAATTTTGCACAAAACCCAGCACCAGGTTTGAAATGCAGCCGTCACCACACCTTGCTCTCCAGGCTGTGGCTTCGTTTTAACATCCTTTCATCTCTAGAGAGGAATTCTTTTTGAACAAAAGCTGCTGGATTTATAATTCTCTTTAATAAGCAAACCAGGAGTGTAGAGTTTTCTTCACACCAAGCCCTCCTTACCCCAATCAAAGACAGAGCCTCCAGGTCCCCAAAGTGACTCGGCTGTCCTAATTAAACAATCCTCTGCTCCATGGCACTTTCTGGTGACTTGCCCGACATACACTTTTAAAGGATGGGCCATCTTTTAGAGTTAGGTGAAAAATATAGAAAATTACTTGTATACAGGTAGCCCAAGATCCTCTTAAAGTGGGATGCATCTTACAAGCTGAGAGGAAGTCTAAATGCAGGCTCTCTGCTTCTCCCTCATTCCCCAGGGGTTTGTCCTCTGTACACGTGGTTTTAATCTGGAGCAATGAATTCTGCAGACTCACGTCTCAGGCTTGTCCCTAATAATAGATCGCCTCCCCGCCCCCGTGCAGCCGGCTCATGTGGCAGGGTCCAAGGAACGAATGCTCCATCCTGATGCAATTTGCTTGTCCTGCCGCAGCTGCAGCTGATTAGGCTCGGCTCTGGGCTGTGTTTTATTTATGAGCCACCTCCTCCCTCTCAAATCCATCAGGGCACACTCGGGGAAGTAAAATTAGAGGCCTGGCTGGGGCTGGAGCTTGGGAAACGCACTTTGCCCTCCTTCTTGAGACAGCCCTGGCCACAGAGGCCGCTGAGGGGCCAGCGGAAGGGAAGCCCTACCGTGGCCCCTGTGTGTCACTCTCTGGGTGCCAGTGCTTAGACTTCAAGTGTTTGCTTTTTCTGTCTGTTTCCATGCTCCCCTTGCAATTGTGTCTGTTTCTGCGTGGGGACATTTGTTGATAAAAGCACACCTCTCAGACACAGACTAGAAAGATGCCCTCAATACCGTCCATGTGTCTCCCTTCTTCTCATGGTGCTGTTCTCAGCCCTCACTGACCCGCCCTGGACAGTCCTCTGGCCTGCTATCTGGGGCGGGGGTCATTTCTCAGTGGTCAGGACCAGAGCCGGCCCCCCACACCCACCTCTTTGATTGTTTCTTGGACAAACTGTCAGCTCGACTTCCCAACACGACATTTCTATAAGATGAAGCTGCATCCTTTATTCCTCTCTGGGGATCCATATTTATTCTGAAGAGCTTTTGGCTCCCAATTAAAACACAGAGAGTCACTTGGTCAAGGGCTTTATGGAAAAGACATTATTAGCTGGAGTATTCTTCTGTTCCCTGTGGTGTCTGAGAAAGCGATTTCTAATTAGGGCTCCCTCCCAAACACTCGAGGACCCTATTCATGTTTGAGAGGCATGGGCCATGTGCTCGCACATTCAGGAGGGAGAGTCAAGTAGATCAGTAGCAATTACAGAGAGAGAAAGAAAGAGGGGAAGGGGGGGTTCAGATGCCAGAAGAGAGGATGACGAATTGGTACGCTCTAGCTTTGTGAGCTCCGTCTCTGCCTCAAGCTTCAATTTGTGCAAAAGGACACATGCCACAGCGGGAGGCATTGAGTTCACCCAAGTGCCTGCTTTTATGGAAGTGTGTAAAATCGGTGGTTCTAACAAGAATTTACCAAGCATTTCCTACAGGTCTCTCAAGGGAGAGAGGACTCTGCGCCCTCCTGGCCCAGCCTCCTGCTAGGTGTCCCAGAAAGAGAAGCATTTCTGATCTTGCCGTCCAGGAAAATCAAAGAGCCGTGTGCTGTCTCCTCCCAGTGAGACCCTTTGAAGTCGGTAGCTGCAAGTGCCCCAAGCTGCCTTCTCCAGACAGATGCATCAACCCTGACCCTTGTGTAACATCCATGCCTGCCAGCTGAAAAAATACAAGCGAGGCTGTCTCTCTCTGTCTCTCTCATCTTCTTCTTCTTCTCTCCCAGCCCCATTTTCCTCATCCAGCTCTTGAGAACATAGTGTTCCCGGGACACAGACTGCGTTCGTGGCGGGAGCTGGATTTTCTCAGGTTTGTGAGGCTCTGGCCTTCCCAGAGGCTGGCAACTTGCTTCGAAGCCCCCTATTTGTGCTGGTTTCCTGCCTCTGTCAGCTTGGCTGAGCTCTGCACATCCTAACAGATGGCTGGCCTCCCTGGAGTCGATCCCTGGATCGGGCCGGGGCAGATGAGAACGTCCATCTTCGCAGAGCGCGGTCTAGCTGTGGGATTTCCCCACGTGGCCGTCTCAGAATCAGGAGCGGTGGTCACAGGGTTGAGCCCAGTGCAGACTAGTGTGCCTGGAGAAGGAGGGTGGGCTCCAGATCTGGGATCTGTAGGTTGTGATCTTCTTGGAGGTGAAAGGTGGTTCCGGTGTGTGAAATTCAGGTCTTATCATTAAAGTTTGAAAAGCAATGGATTAGTTACCTTTTCAGGGCTTTGGGCCCATCTTCTGAGTTTGTGCTGAGTCACGGCAAACACAAATTCTCTACGAGCTCACCTTCTAGTGCCACCTTCTGGTTGTTTCCCTTGTGTCAGATAAACCAGGTATACTGGGCATGCCAGGTGTACTGGGCATGCCAGGGGTACTGGGCATCACTGATGGGGTACTGGGCATGCCAGGGGTACTGGGCACCACTGATAGGGGTACTGGGCACGCCAAGGGTACTGGGCATCACTGGTGGGGGTACTGGGCATGCCAGGGGTACTGGGCATCACTGACGGGATGCTGGGCGTGACAGACAAGGGTACTGGGCATCACTGACGGGGTACAGGGCATGACTGACAGGGCTACTGGGGATGCCAGGGCCACCAGGAGTCGGAGCACAAAAGTCACAAGCACTCTGTACAAATGCAGAGAGTGGTGCACTCTCTATAAATGCAGAGAGTGGTGCGGTATTTGCTTTATTTTCTTTTCCTTTGAAAGAAGAATTTTGTTCTCTTCTTCTCACACCCTAACTGCAAAAAAGAAGAAATATTTCTTTTCTTTAGATTTTTAAAATTTTATTTTATTGCTACGTGTTTGTAATTCATGCAGTTTACAGCCATCTTGGGGGGTGTCGCGTGTACGTACTACAGCTTGTCTTTCTTTAATCCCCTTCCCCTGCCCGCCCTCTTCCCTTTCTTGTGCCTGTTGATGCTGTTTGTCTTAGCACATGTTATGGCTCACAGTGTTTACCTTGATATTACAAAGTTCCTATACATGGCCTATCTTCATTCCTCTCATTTCCCCTTCCCCTCCTTTTCCATCTCCTTGTTCCCTTAGACCATTTCCCTATTGTACAAAATCTGTCTCCTTGTCCCTTTCTATCCATCTTTTATCATTTTCTTTGTTTGTACTTTGCCTCATTCAAATAAGGCATACCATATGGTATTCAAGCTTGTGTGTCTGATTTATTTCACTCAACATTATGTTTTCCAGGTGCATCCATTTTCCTATGAATGCCTCAAATTTGTCATTCTCCATAGCCAAGGAGTATTCCATTATATATAGATAACACATTTTGTTTATCCACTCATCAGCTAATGGGTATACGGGCTGCTTCCAGGATTCAGTTATTATGAATTGTACTGCTGTAAACATCGGTATGCAAGTATTGCTGTAGTATGATGACGTAGCTCTTTGGGGAAGATACCTAGCAGGGGGATTAACCAGGTCTTATGGAATTTCTAATTTCAATTCTTTGAGAAATCTCCATACTGATTTCCATAATGATTGTACTAGTTTGCATTCCCACCAACAAAGTAGGAGGTTCCTTTTTGCCACAACCATGTCAGCATTGGTTATTGTTTGATTTCCTAATGATTGCCATTCTTTCCGGAGTAAGATGGAGTCTTAATGCTGTTTTAATTTGCATTTCTTTAATGGCCAGAGATGTTGAACATTTTTTCATGTATTTGTTGGCCATTTGTATTTCTTCCTCTGTGAAGTGTCTGTTCATTTCTCTAGTCCATTTCTTGACTGAGTCTTTAATTTTAGGTCGTTTAATTTTTCTGAGTTCTTTATATATTGTAGACTTTAGTCCTCTGTCTAAGGAGTAGTTGGCAATTTTTTTCCTATTCCATAGGTTTGTCTCTTTACTCTACTGATTGAATCTTTTGTTGTACAGAAGCTTTTTAGTCTGACATAATCCTGTTTTTTGATTCTTGCTGCTATTTTCTGTGTGATTGAAGTTCTGTTTAGAAAATCCTTTCCTAGTCCTCTGTCTTCAAGTGTTTTACCTACTTTGTCTTCCAGAAAGCTTGATGTTTCTGTTTTAATGCTTATATTTTTGGTCCACTTTGATTTTAATTTAGTATATGGTGAGAGATAAAAGTCCAGTTTCATTCTTCTACAAACAGACAAGCACTTTTTGTTATTTTTTCCTCCAACATATACTTTGAGATCCTTTGTCAAAGATCAAATAGTTGAATATGTCTGAGGAGATTTCTATATCCTCAATTCTGTTCCATTGATCAATGTGTCTGTTTTTGTTCCAGTACTATGCTGTTTTTATCACTGTTGCTTTGCAGTATAGATATACCTGGCATTGCTATACCACCTGCTTTCCTCTTATTGCCCCAAATTACTTTTGCTATTCTGGGTCTCTTCCGGTTCCATACGAATTTTAGGATCATTTTCTCTAGATCTGTAAAGTTGGTGTTTTGATTGGGACTGCACCAAATCTGTATAGCAGTTTTGGAAGCATGGCCATTTTGACAATATTGGTTCTGCCTATCCAGGACCAAGGGATATCTTTCCATTTTCGGATGTCCTCTTCAGTCTCCTTCTTCAGAGTACTGCAGTTTTCTTTTGTTTTTTTGTTTTTGTTTTTGTTTTTGTTTTGTTTTGTTTTGTGTTTTTGGTGCTGGAGATCGAACTCAGGGCCTTGTGCTTTCAAGGCAAGCACTCTGACCACTGAGCTAAATCCCCAACCCCTGCAGTTTTCTTTGTAGAGGTCTTTCACTTCTTTGGTTAGGTTAATTCCTAAGTATTTCATTTTTCTTGAAGTAACTGGGAATGGTATTGTTTTCATAATTTCCTTCTCATTTCATTCATTGTTGGTATACACAAATGCTAATGATTTTAGTGTGTCAATCTTGTATCCTGCTACTTTGCTGAAACTGGTTATCAATTCTAAGAGTTTATCGGTGGAGTTCTTTGGGTCTTCCATGTAGAGTATGATGTCATCTGTGAATAACAATACTTTGAGTTCTTCCTTCCCTATGTGTATCCCTTTCATTTATTTCTCTTGCCTAATTGCTCTGGCTAATGTTTCAAGTACTATATTGAACAGCAGAGGTGATAGTGGGCATCCTTGTCTTGTTCCTGATTTTAGGGGGAATGCTTTTAATTTTTCCCCATTTAGTATCCTGCTGGCTATTGGCTTGTCATAGATACCTTTTATCATTGCAGGTATGGTCCTTCTCTACCTTTTTTCTTTGGGTTTTTTATCTAGAAGGCGGGTTGGATTTTGTCAAAAGCCTTTTCTGCGTCTATTGATATCATCATACGGTTTTTGACTTTGCTCCTGTTTATGTGATGTATTACATTTTTGATTTACATATGTTGAACCATCCTTGCATCTCTGGGATGAAACCTACTTGATCATGGTGTATCAGCTTTTCAGTAATATGTTGCATTCTATTTGCTAATATCTTGTTGAATGTTTTTGCATCAGTGCTCATTAAAGAGATTGGGTCTGTACTTGGCTTGGGGATCAAGGTGACAGTGGCTTCCATAAATGAATTTGTGAGCACTTCATCCCTTTCATTTTCTTTGAACCTGTTGAGGAGTATTGGTGATATAACATTCTTAAAGGTTTTGTAGAATTCAGTCATGACTCCGTCAGGTTTTGGGCTTTTTTAGTTGGTAGATTTTTCATTACTCAGTCAATTTCATTCCTTGGATTGAGTTGCTAAGTATATTCTTGGGTTGGTTTTGGTAGTTTGTATGTGTTTAGGGATCTGTCTGTTTCTTCAAAATTTGCTTATTTGTTGGGATATAATTTTTCAAAGTGGTTACTGTTTTCTGGATTCCAACTGTCTGTTGTGATTTCATCTTTGTCATTTCTAATTGCATTTATGTGCGTCTTTTCTCTCTCGGTGAGTCTTGCTGATGGCTTGTCTCTTTTATTTACTCTTTCAAAGAACCGGCTCTTCACTTCGTTGATTGCTTTACAGTTTTTTTAGTCTCAATGTCATTACTTTCTGTGCTCATCTTTATAATTCCTCTTCTTAGTTTTGGTTTGTTGTTGTTTCTCAAGTGTTTTAAGATTTCTCATTATTTATTTGGGCCTGCTCTGTTTTCCTAATGTGAGCACTGATTGCAGTGAATTTTCCCCTTAGAACTGGTTTCAAAGTGTCCCAAAGGTTTTGTTGAGTGGTACAGTCATTTTCACTAACTTCCAGATTTTTTTTAATTTAAAAAGAAATATTTCTGTAGTAAATATAGATAAGAAGAAGGAAAAACTACTTGTAACTTCCCATTTAAGAATAATCACTTTACATCCTTTAATGTAGACCATGTACTGTTTTCTTGATTTTATATACAAATGTGTGTGTGTATGCAGATACACATTCTAGAAAACTGGGATTACACCATCAGATGCTTTCTATGGAATCACCACAACTTTTTCAACAAATCTCTTATTGTTGAACTATTAAGTAATTCCTCCCTTATTCATATATTCTACTATGGATAAACATTCAGTCGATTACTACTAACATAAAATATCTTTGCCAGGATAAGAAGTGGAAGATGATAGCTCATTGTTTTAATTTACATTTTTGTATGTGAATCACACTTTCATACCCTTTCCCTTTCCATTAGTGTCTTCAGATTAGGCTACAGATTTAGGGTACAAATCTTTTGTCCTATAGAATAAAAAATATGACTTTTGTTTTGCCATTTACCTCTCCTGTCTGTTAGAGGTGTTTAATCTACACGTGAGTTTTGCTTATTTGTTTCGCTTTAGGTGGAAGGAGAGAGGCCAGATCCATTCTTTAATCTCTTGATGTGTACTTTGGAAGCTTCATTTAGAGTACCTGTCTCGTTTTGAGATGTATCACAGCCTCACCTATAGTTTCTTTCAGTACTCTTACTTTTTTAAAAAAATTACATCTTTCATCTATTTGCAATTTTACTTATTTGAATGCTGTAAAGTATTTGTTTCCAATTGGCTAGTAAATTTTCTTAATTACTCCTTTTTTTAAAAATAAAAAATTGAATGCTTCCTTATCTTATATTAAATTCTTATTTGTGTTCCGGAATCTGTTCCTGGCATTTATGTTTTGTTTTATTTATCTATCTATTCATTTCTACGGCATTATTGTGGTTTTAAATTATTGTAATTTTCATATATGATTCTGTTTCTTGTATGCTGGATGATCCTTTCTTTATCTTGATAAAATTTGCTAGCTATTCTCATTGTTTTCCTCCCAAATGAAATTTAAGGTGACAGAAGACTTTGTGGACATCGTCCCAGCAAACTCCTGCTGTGCTCTCCAAGGATGGCTGTGGGGACATCTCCTATTTGCTGTCATCCTGCAGTGCTGTCACCTTGCCAACCACAGATGTGAGCAGCAGGTCCTCCCTACTGTTTTGGGTGTGTGCTTCCCCTTTTCACCTGCAAAAGTGAAATAACATGAAGAAAGAAACAGCAGATTGTGCCTGAAGTCCCCCACTGCAAGCCCTGGCCTGTGACCATGCTGCAAGCACAGTCACAGCTTGGTGGCCAGCAGCCCATGGGGAGGTGGAGAGCTCCTGTGCACACATAGCTGGTAGCGCCAGGTGATGGAGACTTCCCCAGGATGCTGAATACTGGCTAGACAGAAGCAGCCTGAGGACCTATGGGGTAGACCCGCCCCACCCCACGCCACACATATACATTGGGAACTTGGCAGGATTCCTTCTGGGTCTGAAGCACAGGAAATTGAGTTCTTTGGGCCAGGAGCCCAGTTCAACATGACAGACTCCAGAAGCACTGAAAGATGGATGGGACAGTGGAAGCCCCAATGTGGAAGTGGGCATCTGGCCTTTCCAGGGCAGGTGGCCACACCTCCTCTGTGTGCTGCAGGGTGATATCCATTCTCTGGGTAACATTAGCAAAGACAATAGATTTCTTATATTGAAAAATTAACTCAAAGAGCAGAGAACAAATAAGCAGAAGGTCTGCTTCCTGGGCTAGTGACTCTGATAAGCACATGGGGTCTTGCACTCAGAAGGGCCACACTTGTTTCAGTATCTGCTGTCATCATTTTGAAATACAATAATTTTGGACAAAGGGACTGCTCTTTCATTTTGCACTGGGCCTGCAAATTATGTAGGTGGCTCTAATAAGGCATATAGGAAAATGCAGGACTTTTAATCTAGTCAACTGATTGTAGCCCTCTCAAATTCAGCTTCTTCTCTTTGTCTATCAAATGGTCAAATAAGTGCTGAAGTCTATGTATAATAATACCCCCTTATCTGAAATTTCATTTTCTACAGTTTCAGTTGCCCATGGACCACTGGAAAATTCCAGTAATAAACAATTTTCAAGTTTAAAATGTTATGCTTTTCTGAGTAGCATGATAGCAATCATGATAACTTGACTCTTTCCTTTGTCCAGTGTATCCATAATGTATATATTACCCTCCTGTTAGTAGCCTAATAGTTGTCTCAGTGGTCAGATTGAATACCACACTTGTGCTCAAGTAAACTTTTATGTAATAATAACCCCAAAGCACAAGAGTAGTGATTTTGGCACTTTAGATATGTCAAAGAGAAGCTATAAAGTGCTTCCTTTAAGTGAGAAGATGAAAACACAGTAAGATGTGGGGGGGCATTTTTGTTTTCACATAGCTTTTCAGTTTTTCATGTAACTTTTGTTTCAGTATAGAGCAGATCATTCATATCTATAAGTCCTATATTCTCAGATTCAACCAACACTAGATGAGAAATATATTTTTTTAAAGTGCATCTGTTCCAAACATGTACATAATTTTTCTTGTCATTATTCCCTAAACAACACAGTATAGCAATTATTCACATATCATTTACGTTATTTTGGTATTATATATAATCTAGACATGATTTAAGTATATGAGAAGATATACGTGGTTTATATATAAACACTATGCCATTAAATATATATGGGACACTTAAGCTTCCAGAGATTTTAGTATCCACAGGAAGTTCCAGAACCAATTCTTCTCAGATGATTGTGTTGTGAAAATTGTTCTATTTCATTATTAGGTATTGCTATTAATCTCTTTCTATGCTTGATTTATAAATTAAATTTTATCGTAAGTATGTATGTGTAGGAAGAAGCATAGTTTCTATAGGGTTTAGTACTGTTCACTACTATTTGGTACTATAATTTCAGCCCACCCCACCCAGAGATCTGGAATGTATCACCTCTGTGAAACTACTGTACAATTCATTAAAAATAAAGCAAGAAACATCCGCTTTTGTATTCCACATTGTCATTTCACTTTAATTCAGTTAACAGAAAGACTAGGAAGACTCCTGAAGTGCCAGGCCCAAGGCCAGTCCTGTTGTAATGCTGATGACGAGAGTAGATTTTCTCTCTCTTCTCGTTTCCCTCCTTTCTTCCTTCACATTCTGTTTTTCTGCTTGCCTTCTGTCTTTGCTCGACTCCTTTTTACCTTTTCTCTTTTTGTTCTTTGATGTCCCCATCCACTGAGTAAGCTTTACATTTCATCCCACATGTACCACAGACCCAGATTGTCTTAGTTCCTTTTTCTCGTTGCTCAGACAAAATACCCAGCACCCAAAGTTAAAAGAGGGCAGGTTTATTTTGGCTCACAATTTTTAGAGGTTTCAGTCCATTGTCAGCTGGCTCAGAGGCAGGTGGCCTGGCAGAAGGGCATCTCAGAGGAGAAACAGTCCATGACAAGGAGGCAGAAGGCAGCAAACCAGCAAGAGGCAAGTGACAAGCAGCAACCCTCTTTCTGTCCCTTCTGTCTAATTCAGGCTACCTACCCTGAGCGTGGGTAGCACTCACACCCAGCAGCAAGCAGCCTTCTTTCTGTCCCTTATATTCCAATCAGTCCTTTGGGTGGGTAGCACTTACATCCAGCATGGGGCACCCTTAATCCCAGCATCACATCCTTAATTCCAGCATCACAAACCCTAGATCCAACTACCTCTGACAAGCCCCATCTATGACCACATGAGGCTTTGGGGAACATCTAAATACAAGCCATAACACAGATGAACAGAGATGTGTATGTCCCTGAGCTGTCTTCAGTGAGGTGTCCTCACAGAGACAGAGTGTGCTCCTCTCCTAGGAGAAGACCCAGCACACGGCCAGGGAGGGCATTTCTCAGAGTGCAAGCTTTAGTTAGTGCCTAGATCTTGGATTTAGAGCTTTTAGAATAGTGAGAAATGAATTTCTGTAGTTTATAAACCATGTAGCATATTGTATGGTCATAAGCCACATAAGGACATTTTGATAATATATACATGATAATAAATAACATGTATATATAGTGGTGATCCTGTAAGTATACAGTAGAGATGAAAAATTCTTTTGACATAATGACACTGTATTTTGTAATGTCACAATGCAAGGCATTATTCACGTGTGTGGTGATACTGGTATAAACAGATCTACTGGGCTGGTAGTCGTATGGAAGTATAGCACATAAAATTATGTCCAGTGCGTAACACTCATCAATGATAATAAAAAACAATGTTAACTGGTTTATGTGCTTAGTATACTATACTTTAAATCATTAGCATGTACTCCTTCTACTTATAATAAAAAGAAAGGATGGGGAAGCCACTGTAGTGATCGTCTGAAAACGCTGAAGTGGTTTGGAACAGGTTGGTGAGTAGAGGCTGGGAGAGTTTGGAAGTACATGCTGGGAAAAGCTAGCATTGCTGTTACCCTGGCAGGGGCTCAGGAGAAGAAGAGCTATAAAGACGCGTCAGTCTCATTAGAGAATAGGTAAGAGGTCGTGAACAGATTATTGGTAAAAATATGAACATCAAAGACCATGTGGGTGGGGGTCACCGGTGGAAATCAGGGACCTGTGAGTGGACAAAGGAGAGGCTGTGCCTGTACAAAATGACAAAGAACGTGACCGAACTGCATTTTTTAGGGTTTTCTGGAAGGTAGAACTTGTGAGCAAAATGAAATTGGATATTTGGTTTTAAAATTGGAGTATTTGGAGTATTTGGAAATTTTTAAGTGAAGTGTCGAAGGGGTGGCTTGGCTTCTTGTGAGCACTCACAGAAAAATGTGAGAAGAGCGAAATGACTTCCAGACAGAATTGTCAATCAGAAGGGAAGCAGGAGTTAAAAGTTTGAAAAATCCTGATCTGTCTATACCGCAAGGAACAAGAGTGCATGCTCAGCACTAAGCACCCGAGTGGCCAAGTGACCGGTAGGAGCACAGAGTGGACTGGCCGCCTAAGTTGAAGTCAGGCGCCCTTCACCAAGACA
Source organism: Hystrix cristata (assembly GCA_004026905.1). Taxonomy (NCBI): domain Eukaryota; kingdom Metazoa; phylum Chordata; class Mammalia; order Rodentia; family Hystricidae; genus Hystrix; species Hystrix cristata. The sequence continues at coordinate 29,211 of PVJO010010802.1, read as the reverse complement.
GTGCACAGTGGACGACCAGCCTAGAAGCCCGGAGTCCAAGGGCCTCGCGCACAGAATGGGCACTGCTACCCCGTCACCTTACGTCTTGGACTCTGCTCCCCGCGCCCCTGCTGAGCTCTGCTGAGCTCCCCTCCCCCCTGTTCCATTGCTGCTCCAGCAAGCACTCATGCAGGTACAAGCGCCCAGCAAAGCTGTGGGGACACGCTGCCTCCCCTTCGACTCCAGGGCAAAGCCCAGCGGTGTGTCAGGGTGTGGCTGCTCCCGGGAGCAGGCACTTCAAGGCCATCGCAGTATGATTCCTACTCAGGCTCAGAGCTACCAGGAGAGAGAACTGCCTGGAGGGTGTGAAGGTCAGCACCCAGCGAGCCTGGAGGGCAGAGCCTCCAGCCCAAGATTACTACTGAGCCTCCAGCTTTGGGGCTTACTTGGGAGCTACTGATCCCTCGTCCTTTCCTATTTCCTCTTGGAAGCGGAGTCTGTGCTGTGCCTGCCCTACCTGTACTTCGGAAGCACGCGGCTTGTCTGACTTCGCAGATTCACGGCTAGAGGGAAATTGGCCTGAGGATGAAATGCACCTTAAAGTTTCACCCGTTTCTGATCTAGATATTTGGATGAGACTCTGGACATTAGACTTTTGAGTTGATGCTGGAATGAGTGAAGACTTTGGGGGCTAATGGGATGGAACGAATGTGTTTCTCACTTGAGAAGGACGTATGTGTTGGGGCCAAGGGTGGAATGCTGTAAATTTGAGTGTGTCTCCTCCCCACCAATTAATAATTTGAAATCCTAACTTATAGTGTGACAGTGACAGGAAGTGGAGTTTTGGGGAGCTGATTAAGTCATGAGGGCGAATGTTCATCAATGGGACTAGTGCCCTTATAAGAGACCCCAGTGAGCTCTCTCAACTCTTCCACCACAGAAAGACACAGAGAAAAGGTAGAGGTGCTGTTTATGGAGGAGAAAGAGGGTGCGTGCCAGACCCTGCATCTGCCAATGTCTTAATCTTGGCCTTCCAGACTCTAGAACCGAGAAGTAACTTTCTGTTAGTAAGCCACCCAGTTCATGGCATTTTGTTACAGCACCCAAAACAGACTAAGACAATGACCATGCTCTTTGGAAATAGGAATTATATGATAAAAACCAAACCTTGAAATGCGTATGTAATTAAGATCATACAATATCACACACACAGCAAAACAAAACAAACCAGACCTTTTCAGGGTACAAGCTCAGGCAGTCGGTGGGAAGCTGCAGCCCTGCTCTCAGTCTCCCCATCTGCTCCCCAGGCCTGGCCGCCCAAGAGGCAGATGAGAGGTCTCATCCCCAGCCAGAATGCTGGCCATGGCTCTAATGACCCTCCTGTGCTCTTTCTGTATTTCCTATCAGAGAAGCACCAAGAGTGGAAGGGATTGTGTAAGTGCCGATTTGGTTACACGCTGAGGTCATGTTGATTTGTTTGTTTTTCAGAAGAATATATGCTATCGAAATAAAGACTTGAAGACTACAATCTGAAAGGGAAACGACTGTTTTCCCTCAGTCAAAAGCTGCCTGGAGGGGCGCGAACCCTCTGGAAGGGCAGAAATGCTCTGAGAGGCCCAGAGGTCTTCTGGAGAAGACTTTCAACAGGCCAAGACATGTGAGTCAAGCAACAGGGCCGTTTGTCCTGCAGGGGTTTCCCGGTTTTCTTTTGGGTCATTCATGCTGGACCACAACCTGTTTGATCTGCTCAGCCGAACCAGCTTGTCTGATGCTGATGTGCAGACGTAGACAACTGTAAGTGTGAATGTTGATGGAACAACTAGGGAGGCGAACATGGCCATGCAGATGTGCCGTGTACCAGGCATGGAAGTCTGTCCAGACACATATGTAATCCTGTGTGCTTGCCGGGGTGCTCCATGATACTCACATCATCCAAGCCTCTTGTACAGTGTTTGATATCCACAGATACAGATGAAAACAAAGACATATTTCTCATCCTGGAGACAGAATGTAACAAGGAAGCTTGGTTTGGATTTGTGTAGTCATCGTCCTGCTCTTTTTATACAATCCAACAGGCTGGACCAGCCTGATTTTTTAAAAAATCAAAATGAGGTATTTAATTCCCTGGAGGCTTAAAACACTCAGCAAAACCATTTCCTTCTGCAGCCATCAGATTGTTTTCGTCAGGTACTGAAGAAATGCAGATTCCATGGGTTTTGCTTCGCCCAGCCCCAGGGGGATCCGCAGCCATCGGCAAATGTACAACAGGTAAGACATCTGCCAGTCGAATTCACCAGAGTACGCCCACGCCGACAGCTTGCCCGTGCAAAATACTACAGCACAGCCTCTGTCTCAGCTGGCACAGGGACCCTGCCATCCATCCGTGCACATTCGGGCTGACGAGGGCCAGGTAGCAGCCAGGGCAGGTGTCGCCAGCTTCTGTTGGCTTCCACCTCCCTTCGGGGAACTGTGGCTCCAGGCGCACATGCGCCGCTTCACGTCCAGGACCTGCAGGAGCCGCAAGTCCTCAGCCCGACTGAACGCCTCTGATTCTTGTGGCTCCATCCCTGCAGGCCAGATGCACAGTCAGGGACACAAGTCGGTGGATCATTATTCTTATTCTTTGCCGATTATTATTTTTATTCTTCCTTAGCACTTTCCAAGGTGTTATATTTTTATTCAAAAGATAAAAAGCTTCACAACCCCAAGTCACAGCTGAGGTGCAACGCTTGGCCATCGTCTTCAGGCACAATTGAGGTCCGGGTGCCTACGATGGGTTCAGTAGTGACTCCCCTGCAGGGCTCCTGAGGCTGTAGGAGAACAAGCTGAGATAAGCAAAAGTATGAAATAAGAAACCACTTTATGCTCTATCAAAGCACACACAATACAGGATAGTTCTTCTCAAAGTGTCCGGGGTCGAGACAACCCAAACTCAGTTACTGGGAGAACTATGAGGACAGGAGCTGTCCACACAACAGACAGCCTCACACCCTGTGTGAGCAACTCGAGGTGCCCAAGAAATGTCCCTCAGGGCGAATTCCCTCCCTACGAGCAAGATGAGACCCTGGGGCAAGGACTCTGCTCTCCTCTGTATCTAAGATTAACCACACTGGGTGCTCAGAATCAACGCCGTGTGGGAATGGTGCTCACGGTCCACGATGCTCTGGAGCCCAGGTTGGTCTTCCCTGTGGTCACCAATATGGGTGGTCCAGGAGGAAGATTCACAGCCACTGGACCATCTCTTGACATCACTAATGGAGATGACCCAAGCAAAGGTCTTCCAGGTACCACCATTGCTTATAGAGATGACCCCAGGGAAGGAGTTCTGGGCGTGCCATCACTGGAAATGACCCAGGAGAAGGACTCTGGGGCACTCTCATTCGCTGATGGAGGTGACTCAAGAGAAGGATTTAGGGCACTGCCACCACTGATGGACATGGCCCAGCAGAAGGACTTGTGGACCAAGGTCTGCTCCCTTGAGGGAGGAAACACAGGGGAGAACAAGGATCGGTTCTCTCCGAGGACAGGAAGGGCACAGGATGGGGAGCGCTGATGTTGGAAGCACATGATCTCTGCTTCCGGTTCTGGTCTCATAGCTTCGAGAGGGCAGCTGTGGGCTGCCCTGGTGCCCAGTCCTCAGGACGGAGCATGCTGTTTCCCCATCTTCCTTCTCCCCCTTCCCGGACCAAGCCTCGTCTCTGCTCTTCTCTCTCCAACCTGTCCTCCTCCTGGCCTCTGACTCTTCTTCGTGCAAACACGACCTGGGCCCTTGCTCCCTGTGACTGCTCCCTCGTGGGACCTGTCTCCTGTCCTCTGGACACCGAGTCCCCTCTGCCTGCCTCTTTCTGACGTCTCTCCAGAAAGCTCTGTCCTCTTTTCTGTGCTCATTTAGCCTCACATGTGACCACACAGGGTGGCAGAAGGACCCTGGGAGGGACAGGGTGGGCCTGGGTTGTGCGTCCCCATTCTGTGACCTTGCTCACGACCTTTGAGACTCTGGCTCCCCAGAATTTTGCTGCACTGGTCTTCTTACACTTTCGAGTAGGTGCTTTTATCTCCATTTCACCAATGAAGAAACCAGGCCTCTGCAGGCCTGCAGAACCTGTGAGCTGCATGCTGAAGGGCACACCTAGGCCCCGTGTCTGCAAGGTGGCAGCTCCGGGCACAGGGACGGTGTGTCTGGCCTTGGCTCTTGCTGGCTGAAGTGGGTGGCGACTGCTGCCTCTCAGAGTTGTCAGGAGGAGCACATGAGCCCACGTCCTGTGGGGGGACAGGAGGCATGTGTCTTATCCAGCGCCATCTCTCCGACGTCTGGGACTGGGCCTAAGGACCAAACGAATATTCCATCGAAAGGATCACAGAAGCAAGCTCCCTGCTCAGCATGCGGGCAGAGTTGGGTGTTCTCTGCACAACGCAGTCACAGGAGGAGAGATTTATATCCATGCTCAGCTGTTATCATTTTCAACACCAGTTCCCTGTCAGGGTCCCCGGAGCTCACCCTTGTCCCTCAGCCCCTGGACTGGGCTGCTGAAGAGGGTGGCAGCCGCACAGAAGGTACACGCTAACCTTCGAACCCATTAGTCCCGAGCAAGGTTTTTTTATTTCCCTTATTTGCAGTTTGTTTGTTCTCACGCCCTGGCCCATGTGGCCACGAGGAGGCAAAGTGACAGGGACACCCTCACCCCTGTGTGCAAGCAGGAGGCTGTGTCCTGGCAGAACTTCTGGGGTCTCCTGTACACGAAGAAATCCCGTGAACGGCCCACACCAGGCTGAGCTGAAGTACAAGACAAAGAGCATCTGGAATTTTCTCCTGTTCCTAGCACAGCACAGACTACAGTTTCTCTTTCTTTCTTTCTTTTTTTTTTTTAAGTCAATAAGGGAAAACAATGCCATCTCAATTCTTAGGGGAAATCCAAAGATGGTTATTCCCATCATATTTGAGGAAGTCTCGAAGCATTCACCAGATGATAGCAGAGTCTCAGAAAGCAACTGACCTGCAGAAGCCATCAGACGGCGTCACTGGCGTGGGGATTTCAAGGCTGACGCACAGCAGCCTGCTGGGCAGAAGCCAGGCCCAGCCGGGGGCGCATTGCAAGGGGCCACCTGAGCACAGCCGTACACAAACACACACACGTGGAGGGTCCCCGGTAGAGGGAGGGTGCACATTCCGGCTCAGCAGGCCTAGGTGCAGCTCAGGGGGGACTTTCATGTCCTCGCTGGGCCTCCTCTCTTCTTGCTCTGGAACATGCTCTCAGGCTGCCTCCGGAGCTTTTCACTAAGGTAAAATTTTTCCTCAAGGATGCCAGGAGAGTGAGTTCACATTTGCAGATTGTTTGAGATGATCTACTCAGCGCAGCATCCTCAGGTCTATTTGCAGCCGTGGGAAATGAGATGCAGAGCAATAGATACCCCACGCAGGTCCACCTAGATAATAAATACAGCCAGAACAAGAACTCGGTCCATCCCGAAGCCCGGGTTCTCTCTCCATCTCCGGACACGCAGGTGACACTAATGCAACTCCTTGCCAGCTTCCTGCCAGGTTGACAAATGTCACGAAGACACTTTGGAAATTCACTTTTGATCCCGTCACATCTTTGCATAGATATTTCCCTTCTTGTGAGGCCAGGTAAAGTCTGAGCATCCCTTGGTGGCTCATGACTTCCTGAACCGGGACCACACAAACCATCCAGGGCAAGCCGTGGAGGATGTCTGCGTGGCGTATCTCTAACTATTTTAAATCCCTCGTCCTAGTTCAGCCACCAACCCGAATGTGCCCTGTTTGTACCCAGCTACGCAGGTAGTCAGGGCATATCTGTGGACATCCAGCCTGTAGCTAGCTCCAAACTCTGCCCCTGTGTATGTGCTCAGTCAGCTCTTAGGTCCGTGGTGCACACTGTGGAAGTAGCCACAGGAAGAGGCCCAGTGGAAGTGGGGTTGGCATGGCTATGCAGGACATTCTGGGGTTTGGGGCACCCCAGGCATGACCTAGGAGGAGGGATGCAGCTACTAGGTAGGATATCCTCTCTGCCTTCAACAACTAAAGCAAGAGAGACTTTCTGATTTCCAGAGCTACCACATTGTAATAGTCACATGCTGAATTTATAACAACAAAAATTCCCACCAGGCATACAAAGGAGTAGAAGAAAACAATGACTTATTCAAATGAACGAAATACATGGGCAAAAGCCATTCCCTGAGGAAACCCAGACATTCAGTTTACTAGACAAATATTTTATTTAAAAATTGTCTTGAATATGCTCAGCAAGCTAAGGGAAAACATAGATCAAGAACTAAAGGCAAAGAACTAAATAAAATTTCTCAGAACTGAAGGGCATGCATCTTTAGATTGAATATATCATCTAAAAGTCCAGCACAATGTATTTAAAAAGCAGAAATAGGAGAAGACAAATAATTAAGGAATTTCAGACACTACAATTAAAAAGAAATTTTTAATTTTGCTACGTCCAAAATTTTGCTAAGTCCCAAGCAAGATCACCCTTAAAGGTAAACGAGAATTATCTGTGTGCTCGTGTTCATTGCAGCATTGTTCACAATAGCCAAGATGTAGAATCAGCCTGTGTCCACCAGTGGATGAGTGGATCAAGAAAATGTGGCACCTATACACAAAGGAGTATTATTCAGCATTTAAAAAACGTAAAATCCTGCCATTTGCAACAACATGGGTGAATCTGAAGGACATTATGTTAACTGAAATAAGCCAGACATAGAAGGAAAAGTACCACATGATCTCTTTCACATGTAGAATCTAAAAACGTTGATCTCTTATGGTAAAAGTAGAGAGTACAATAGTAGTTACAAGAAGCTGAGGAGGGAGGAAGGGGAACAGAGAAATGTTGATTAATGGGTACAAAATTACAGTTGAATAGGAGGAATAGCTTCCCGTGCTTTATTGCGCATTGCAGGTATGCAAGGACTCAAAAAGTTTACTTCTCATGCAACCTTTCTTTGGAAGTCACTTAAGGTTGTACATATATTAGGCATGAGACCACGTCAAGTTTACCATAGAGAGCAAAGTAGGGCTTCCCAGGATGACGAACAGCCAAGACCAGGAGAATGCAGACGTTCCAGAAAGGATCCAAAGCAATGAAGTTTGGAGGCAATGAGAACTATTAAAGAGGAAGACTCTGTTAGGCTGAAAGGCAGATTAAAAAGAAACCCAGAGAACCAGACTCAAAAGAAAGGGAAATTGTAATAAACCTTAGTTACACAGACAGGATAATGGAGGAATACTTTTTAATTTGAGTGGTGATCCACTGTACTTCGAGGTATAGGGGATGAGAGAGAAGGTAGTTTAGCAGACCTAACTTCTCAATCACCAGAAGTTCAATAATATCTAAAGTCGAATAAACTAAGAACAATGTAAGTATACTATTTAGAGTTACAGAGATAACTACTCAAAGAAACACCTAAAAAAATTAAAAAGTGGTTGTCACTGGGAATCATGAATGTGTTTGGGCAGGACTGATTTTTTTAAGTCACTTTGTATGAATATACTTAACTATGTACCAATTTGGTAAAATAGTTTTAAATTTTATTTTAAAATACTTGCAATATAATTTGGATTCTTTTTCTATTGTTTTATTTCAGAAACTAAGGCAATACTTGCCTTACTGAAATCAGCATTTTTGAGGCCGTGGACATACAGAGAGACTTGGGCAATATGCCTGCACTTCACTGCGGGAAACTTTTGTTTTTCCAATCCAATTACTGCATCTCCAAATTGCTCCCTACCCACTTCCTTTTTGTCATAGTCTCTTCATGTTAATCTTAAACTGAGCTTTCTTCCCTTCCTTTGTGGCCACTCAACCTGAACCACCAGTCCCTAGGCAGTGGCCTATGCCCTATGATCTCACTCACAGCTTCTCCCTGCAGGGTAGGCATTCTCAACATTTTTTAAGGAAAAAAAAATTAGTAAGTAGGAGGAAATAAGGCAAACAGGGACCAGAAGGAAAAAAAATTTCCTTTGGAAAATTCCAAACATCAGGAAAATTTTGTAAAGCTAAAATATTCTCCAGAATTCACTTTCATTCACCCACCCACTCATCCATCTGTTTATTCAACATCGACCCTTAACCCCATGCTATGCTCTTCGGTGGCAGCAAGCAACTAATGTGGAGAAGGGCTGGAGAGAAATTCAACAGGGCTCCAGTCTTCGCTGAGTTTTCCAGAGCTGATAGTGAGACCCACACAGGTCTCTTCGTGGCAGCCACTTCCTTAGTCTCATGTTGTAAACGTACCCCTTTTCTGAAAGTGGTGTTCGCTTTAAACTTTTGAATTTCCAAATTCTTTATGTGGTTTCCCTGTGTTTGAAACTTGTGGTTCCCTCGTGTTTGAAACTTAGGAAGTTCATGTAGAAAAGAATTAAAGATATTCTACTAGTAAGAAGTTACTTTTCAGCAATCCATGAAAAATAAAGAAGCATGGAAATTACTGAAAATAAAGAAGCGTGGAAATGCTGTATAATCAATAGGCAGGAAGAAAGGTAGAAAGTCAGGAACAAACGCACCACAGATCTTGAACGGAATCACTGGTTTTACCAGACGTTACAGAGTTTAAAATTGATTTTGATTTTTAAAAATCAAATCTTTATTTACAAAGAAATGATTACTCTGCCCAAACATTTCAGTAATGCTTTACCATTTCTTCTCTTTAAGTGAAAACCAAGTTTCCTGTAGTGTCTAATCTGAAGTCTTTTCACTTAAAAGTGGAAATCCCTACTCTGACAGGTCTCCAGAATTTCAAAACCAATATGAAGAGAAAATGATTCATTTAAGAAGTTGCATAGCCCTGAACCTTTGAGAAGAACGACCCGCCGACGTCCAAGTATCGCAGCGGTTGTTCAGCTCTGTTATATCGGCAAATCGAGCAGTTTGCATAGTCTCTAGCAGTGACCATCGCTGACCAAGACTGTGGCCATAACTGCTTGAGAGAAACAGAGTCCCTGAGGAAGGGCACGATTGCCCTGTTCAGGGGAAGCCTGGCAAAAGCAGCCCACCTATTCTTCAGGAAGAACCGTCTAGCATGCTCTTCATCATAATCACACTTTCAGCGTGTCATCCACAGGAGAAGGATTTGAGCCAGGATATGTTGGTTTCAACAGCGCTGAGCGTGGAGTTTGTTCCCAGGAGCTCCCCTATGCTGGACAGGTTGTGTCATCAATGATGGTATCCAAGAAGCCATTTAAGAATAATAAAAATCCTATTTTTCGAGATAATGAATTTATCATTTCTTTTCCATTGGCTTCTCCCTTTTTCTCAGTATGGAGAATATTGGGGTTTTGAAAAGCAAAAAACAAAGCGCAGAAATTCCATATTGTCTTCCCGTGATTTATTTATTTATTGAACAAAGCAGTCATTGAGCACACTCTACCTGCCAGGACTGTTGCTCGAAGCTGGGAATACCACCGTGAGCAATGCAGAGCTTCATCTCATGTTGCTTGCCGTCTATGATGCTTGCGAATCACTCACTTAATACTTCTTGATCTAAAAAAAAGTGTAAGTGTAAATACACCCACGAGCAAACGACAATTACTAAAGAAATGTGACCTGTGTGCAGTGCTTTTGCTTTCCTGCCTTCCCGGCACCACTTTTCTGTGTGTGCCACATCTTTTTCCAGTATAGACTTGCCCTGAGCACATTTTCTCATGATCTTCAATAAATGTTGCTGCCTGGTACTTGCTACCGGGTGTATACTTGGTGACTCTTTGCTCATTGTACACAAGAGCCGGGACTAATCCTGCCCGCTCCGTGGTAACACTAGTGTTGATCTGGGTGCTCAGAGCGACTGTCCTAACGACAGGAGCAGATTAGCCAGGATCGTGTGTCTCACTGTGTTTCCCATCTGTCACCCCCACCCCCGGTCCCGTATGTGACCTGTCATGGCCCAAATTACACACTGTCAGCAACAGTTTAGTACTTACAAAAGAAAAAAATCTAGAGTTCAATAATAATGTGTCTATTTATTTCCATGATGATGATTAATTAAGTGCATAAGAAAACAGTCCTTCACACCTGGCATAAAATGATGATATTTCATTCAGAATTTAATTCCTCTTAAAAACAGTCAAGGAATGCTTGGCTAGTGTTCTGCCCCGAGGGAAGGTGTCAGCATAGCCAGGAATTCGTTTTGCAGAAAATGTGATCAAGATGCATTTTAGCTGCCAGACTTCTGCTTTGGCAAACTCAACCACCCCAATTTTCAATCCCAAAGTCCTGGGACCACACAGGTGCTACTGCATAGTCATGGTGTGTTTCACAAAAGCGTTTTTTGTGTCTGTGGTCCCCTGAGTAAGCACAATCCTGTACCTTTTGCTTCCCAGAAATAAGCTGGGGTCCTCTGCCCGACCGGGAAGTACTGGTGGTTTTCTCCGTTTGCACACGGGGAGGTGGCAGTTGGCCACAGTGATGCTATCAACAGCTTATAAGCAAATAAGGAATCATGCGAAAACATACTGTACATTTGTTGAAAGGAACTCATGCAGCTACATTCAATTTCCCTTCCAAAATTTATCCAAAAATTTCATACTTAAGGAAAACGCTCACATTTAACACAATTATGTGTGTGTTTATGTGTGTTGGGTGTGTGTTTTTCCACAATCATGCCAACACCGTATTTCTGTAGAATAAATCCCTCCTCACATAGTGCACTGAGAAGTCCTTAGCTGAGTACTCTAAGTCGAGGGCTACAGATCCCTGGAGCTTTGCAATAATTTGTTTTTCTACACACTGTCCTGTGAATTCTGGCTGCCTTCATCTCCTAAGAATTTGAGCTGTGTCTCCTCACCTCAAGGGCATCCACCAGGCCCTTCCTCAGTTTCTTCTTTGTGCATCGTGATTTGGAAGCTAATTTAAAGAAGTGAGCTGGAGCAATCCTGGGGTATGCCTCACTCACATCTCATTTCACAAGCATCTGTCTTTCATTGCCATGTGGCCATGTATTGGTCAGCTTTCCATTGGTGGAACAAAAATCCATGGTGCACATAACCGAGGGAGAAAAGGTTTATCTCAGGCCACAGTTTCAGAGATTTCAGTCTTGGGTTGGCTGGTTCCCAGGCAGAAACAGCAGGGTGGAAGGCATGTGGAGGAAACCTGCTCCCCTCCACACAGGGAGGAAGGAGAAAACAAGAGGAGGGTGCTGGGGTGGGGGTGGGGATGACAGGCTAACAGCTTCAAAGCCACACCACAGTTACCAGCTTCCTCCACCAAGACCCACCTTCTCAAGAACATTCATCTGTAAACTAAAAAGTGACTTAAACCATTGAGGAGCTGAAGCCCCAGATCCAGTCACCCTCCATAGCCCCACATTGGAATACGTGAGCCTTTGGGGGAAATTTTAGATCCTGATTTCTTTTTATTTTTTTTGATGCCGGGACACTTGCTAAGTAAGCACTTTACCACTTGAGCTAAATTCCCAGCCCAGATCCTAATTTCTTAAAAACCGTAGTTTCATGTATTTTGTTCTCTTATACTATGTCTTAGAGTTGTTTAAGTTCAGCATTTCATATATTTTAATGTGCAGATTTTATTATTATGTTTTTGAGAATCTATTCTTTTTTAGCCAAACAAGAATCATTTTAAAATATTTGACTTATTAGGTTTTCCCAAATGTTTTGTATTATTACTATTTTTATTAGGATAAAATTAATATTAAAATCAAGCATTTTAAATTAGACAATTTTTGTGATGTTTAGTATATTCAAAATGTGCGACCACCAACTCTTATCTAGTTCCAGAATATGGTCATCATCCCAAAGTATTACCTTCTACTCATTAGGTCGCTGGAAACACCGCTCCACTTTCTGTGTCTATGGATTTACCTAGTCTGGATATTTCATATAATTGGAATTATATGAGATGTGAACCTTTAGCTGGGCGTAGTGCTGCACACCTGTAATCCCAGCACTCAGAAGGCTGAGGCAAGAGGATCTCGGGGAGTTGAAGGCCAGCCTGGGCTACATAGTGAGTTCAAGGCCAGTTAGGCTTACAGAGACCCAGTCTCAAAGCAAAAATGAAAACAAAAATCATCAACAACAACAACAAAAACAACCAAACAAAAAGATGTGAGCATCTGTGTCTGGCTTCTTTCACTAAGCATAGTATTTTCAAAGTTCAGCCACATTGCAGCATACATCACATATTCATTCCTTTTTATAATCATGTAGTAGTTCACTAGATTTTTTTTCATTCGTTCTATTCTTAAAATGTTCAATGTTCTTTATTTTCATTGCTTATCCATTTGTCCACTGATGGACATTTGGATTGTTTCCACACTTTACCTGTTGTGAACAGTGCTACTGTGGGCCTTCAGGTACAAACATTTGTTCACACACCTGTTTTATTTCTCCTAGGTATAATCTTAGAATTGTAAGTGCCAAGTCATATAATACTCCTATGATTAACTTACTATGAAATTCTACCTTCCTACAGTGATGTTTGAGAGTTCTAATTTGTAGTTATCTCGGCAACATATGTGGTTTTCCATTTTACCGATTATAGACATCCTAAGGGGCATAAAGTGGCATTTACTTGTGTTTGTGCTTTGAATTTCCCTCATACCTAATGATACAAACATTTGCTCATGTGCTTTATGTCCACTTATATATATTTGTTCTGGTTTATACCTAGATGTCCCTCTAAAGCCTCATGCAGTCACAGACTGGACTTTGGAGGTGTGCGGATTCTGGGGCGTTGTAGCTACCTAGTGTTAGGTGGTGGGGTCTGCTTAGAAGAGGCGAGTCACTGTGCGCGTGACCCGAAGGTTACACCTTCCTTCCTGGCCCTGCCCTTTGCTCTCTACTTCCTGGATGCTGTGAAGTCGAGCGCCTTTCCTCTGCCCAGACCCTGGCACCGTGCTGCATTGCCTTGGAGCTGGCCACCTGTGACTGGAGCCTCTAAAATCTGTGAGCCACACTGAGCCTTTTCTCCTTTAAGTTGTGGGTGTCAGGTATCATGTCTAAGGGACTAGAAAATGACTAAGACAATGTTCTTCAGAGAAATGTCTATTGAAGTCATTTGCTCATTTTTAAGTTGGCCTATAGAAAATTTTAAATGTGCCTATATGTTCTTAAGTGTTAGGAGTTCTCTATATGTGCTAGATATTAATCTCGTAACACATATGTAATTTGAAAATATTTCTCCTATTCTATTTCTTAATAATGTTCTTCAATGCTTAAAAATGTTTAGTTTTTATGCAGTCCAATTTGTCAATTTTTTTCTTTTGTTCCATGTGCTTTTGGTATTCTATCTAATAATCCATTGCCAAAGTCAAGTTTATGAACATAGACGCCTATATTTTCTTCTAAGAGTTTTTGTAGATTTAGTTTTTAACATTTATGTTGAGCCTGTTAATTCTGAGTTCATTTTTATTTACAATATGAGTTAGTGGCCTAACTTTTTCACATGAATATCGGTAGTCCCAGCACTACTTGTTAAAGAGACTATTCTTTCCCCCAAGAAGTTATCTTGGCACCCTTTTTGTAAAAAAAATTTTAGGGTACTGGGGATCCAACTCAGGGCCTTGTACTTGCTAGACAAGTGTTCTACCACTTGAGCTAAATCTCCAACCCCTAAAAATTATTAATTTCTTATTTTTCTTCTAAATATTGGAAGTGGTCTGTAACAGTTTCCTCTTTGTGATTATTTAAAAGTATTTTGTAGTCAATTTTTATAAATGTTGAATATGTTCTTAAAAATATGTACATACATATATACATATATGTTTCTAAGATATAAAAATTTATGCATAGATAGTATATGACCTTATTCCACACATAATAAAATATTAATGATATTGTTTAAATTATTTATACTCTTTATATAAGTAATATATATGTTATATATAATATAGAAATAATATGTAAATTATTTATATTCTTTATTTATTCTTACTTTACAATGTATTGAAAGAGATGGGCCAACATTTACTATTACAGCATACTTTCATTTTTGTACATTTATTTTTGTATTTTCAATAGTTTTCATGCATATTTTGTTGATATACAACAGATATGAGTCTGATCTATACAGTCCCCTGTACTTTCATTTTATTGAGAAATACATTCTACATCATAAACAATGCCTCAATTTAGGATTTTTAATATCTCTTGCCTAAAATTTAATTTGCCTGCCATTTATATAATTATTCTAATCTGCTTTTGTTGGCATTTCCTTGATTTATATTTATCTAACCTTTAATTTTAAACTTTGTAATTTTTCATGTGTTTTATACTTTCAGTATACAAAAGAGAGTTATTTCTTCTAACAGACTTTATACCTATAGTTCTAACGGATGTGCTGGATACATTTGTGGTGTTTTAAGATTTGATGCTTCTTTTGCTTCATGTTCCTAGCTGAGTGGTGTGGGAGATGGGGTACTTATTGTTCTCCCGGTAGTTTGAAAGTTTTGTCATCTCTGTGGTAGACGGAATGTCTGTGTCTCCCTAAAGTTCATACACTGAACTGTTACCCCTCAATATGGTGTATTGGGACACGGGGTCTTTGGGAGACGATAGCGTTGAAATGAGGTCGTGCGGGATTAATGGCATTACAAGGCTAAGACTGTCTGGAGTCCTCCTCCTCGCCACCCCCGTTTTCCCCGGTGACAGTGATCCGCCAGCCAGGAATGTGGCCCTCACCAGCGACCCAATTAGCTGGCGTACTGACTTTTAACTTCCAGGCTGCAAAACTGGGGAATAAATTCCTTTTGTTGAATCCACTCAGTGTGTAGTATTTTGTTAGTACAGTCCCAAATTTACTAATATTATTTTTTTTGTTTCTTTCAGTGATTATTTTTGTAAATTTAGAAATATATGAAATATGTGTTAGTTGTATTAATTATTGAATTTTAGTACTGGTTTTCCTTACATCATGAAAGATAGGATATTAGATTTTTTCCTCTTTTTTTGAAGTGCCAGGGGTTGAACCCAAGGCCTTAAGCATGCTAGGTACATGCTCCACCAAATCTTAAAAGATGAAATATTCTACACTATGTATTCTATTTTGGAAATCCAAAATTGAATTGTGTGAATAATTACCTTTGATATCAAAGTTTTTTAAAGAGGATTCTCTTTAAGAGACTAGCTTTCTCATTAAAAAGATATTCTTCATGCATATAGTATTGATTCATCCTCTTTGAAAGAACACTTTGTAACAAAGGCAAGCATGGTTTGTCTTGTAGAGGAAACTCAAACTATAAATAAAGAGCAAAATAAAAGATGGCTAATAGGTAGAATGGAAATCTTTTTCAAATGGGAAGGGGATCGAGAGATGGAGGGAGGGAGGATGAGGGAGAAGGTGATGAAAAAGAAATTATATGTGTTGTGTACACATATCAACTCCATACAAGGAAAGTAAACACTATGTACTGCAAACATGTACTAATCAAAGTTTTAAAAAGAATAGATCTCTCTCGACTTTCTTTTTAATTTTTTAAAATTTTTATTGGTACATGGTTGCAATACATAATAATTACATTCCTCATGGGGAGTATATATACATAGGATTATCTTAATGCTTTTTTCATCCCCAGCTCCTCCTCAGGCTTCCCTTCTTTCTCCTTGTCTTGGTCCTCTTCCCATTTGAGAAAGATCTATCTCCCCATTTCCTATTAGCTATCTTTTAGTTTGCTCTTGATTTTTGCTTTTATTTTGCTCTTTGGGTTTCTCATATAAGAGAAACCATGCAATATTTAAGTTTGAGTGTCTAATTTATATCACTTAATACTATGGTCTCAAGTGCATGACTTAAATTTATCCTTCTTTGTGGCAGAGTAGTACTCTATTGTGTATGAATGTCACATTTTCTTTATCCATTCATCTGTTGGTGGACACACTGCTTATTTCCAAGATTTAGCTACTATGGATTGTGCTGTTACAATGGGTATGCATGTATTACTATCATATGATGTCTTTAATTCTTTTGGGAAGATACTGGGAAGGAGAATAACTGGGTCAAATGGAATTTCTAATTTTATGTTTTTGAGGAATTTCCATACCAATTTCCATAGTGGTTGTACTGGTTTACATTCCCACCAAGAATGTAGGGGAATTCCTTTTCCCTGCAGCTTCACCAGCGTTTGTTATTTGATTTCTTGATGATAGCCATGCTTTCTGGAGTAAGGTAGAATCTCAGCATTATTTTGATTAACATTTTTGTAATGGCCGGAACATTTTAATGTATTTATTGGCCTTTTGTACTTCTTCTGAGAAGCGCCTGTTCATTTAATTTGCCCATTTTTGATTGAATCTTTTATTTTGGGGGTCTAATTTTTTTTTAGTTCTTTGTATATTCTAGCTATCAGTCTTCTAGCAAATGAATACCTGGAAAAATGTTTTCCCACTCCGCAGGTTATCTCATTACCTTGTTGGTTGTTTTCTTTGCTAGGCAGAAGATTTTAAATTTGATATCACATTTGTTAATTCTCGGTATTATTTCTTGTGCAGCTGGAGTTCTGTTCAAAAAGTCCTTGCCTATGCCTGTGTCTTCAAGTTTTACCTATTTTATCTTCTAACAGATTAATTATTTCTCTTTTAACGTTTAGATCTTTGATCCAGTTTGATTTTAGTTTAGTACATGGCAAGATATATGAATGGATATTCTATTTTCCCAACCCTATATATTAAAGAGGCTATCTTTCCTCCAGTGTATGTTTTTGGCCCCTTTGTCAAAAATCAGATAGCTGCATTTGCCTGGGGTTGTTTCGTCTTCCTCTGTTCTGTTCCACTGATCTGCATGTCTGTCTTTGCACCGGTACCATGCTGTTTTAATCACAGTAACTTTGTAGTATAACTTCAAATCTGGGATTTTGTGATGCCTCTTGCTTTGTTCTAGTCACCCATGATTGCTTTTGCTACTCTGTCTTTTCTGGTTTCATATGATTTTTAAGATTGTTTCCTCCCATCCAAGTACTAACCAGGCCTGACCCTGCTTAGCTTCCAAGATCGGACAAGATCGGGCAGGTTTATACGATTATTTTCTCTAGTTCTATGAGAAATTGTAGAGGTCTTTCACTTCCTTGGTTGAATTAATTACTACATATTTAATTTTTCTTAATGCTACTGTGAATGGTATTAGTTTTCTAATTTCTTTCTTGTGAGTTCATCGTTGGGTTTGAACAGGAATACTATTGATTTTTGTGTGTTGATATTTATCCTGCTACATTACTGAATTTGCTGATTAATTCTTGGAATCTTTCAATGGATTTTTTTTTTGGATCTTCTATGGAGAAGATTATGTCATTTTCAACTAATAATTTGGCTCTTTCACTTCCTATACATATCCATTTTATTTCTTTCTCTTGCCTGATTGCTCTGACTAATGTTTCAAGTACTGTATTGAACAGAGGTGGTGACAGTGGAAATCCTCGTCTTGTTCCTGATTTTAGAGAGACAGAGTTCAGGTTTTCTCCATTTAATATGATGTCAGCAATTTGTTTGTCATATATGGCTTTTATCAGACTGAGATAAGATCCTTCCGTACCTATGTTTTCAGGCTTTTTAAAAAATCATAAATGGATGTTGGATTTTCTCAAAGACTTGTCCTGTGTCTACTGAGATGGTCATGTGATTTTTTTTTTTGTCCTGGTTCTGTTTATGTGGCATATTGTATTTATTGATTTGCATAAGTTGAACCATTCTTTTATCCCTGGAATAAAGCCTACTTGAATATGACATACGATTTTTTTGATAATTCATTGGATTCTGCTTGCCAGTATCTTGTTCAGAATTTTTGCATCTACGTTCATTAAAGAGATTGGCTTGTATTTTACTTTTCTGGTTGTGTCCTTTTTTGGTTTGAAATCATGGTAATGCTAGATTCCCAGAATACTTTGGAAGCACTCCTTTGTTTTAAAATGTACAGAGTCCCCTCTCCCAACCTCTAACGCACAGTTTGAGGTGGGACCATCCCTAGTTGTCTCTCATTTGCGGTTTTGTGTTCTGTCACTTTAGTTGCTATGGTCCACTGCAGTCTTCAAGTATCAAATGGAAAATTCCAGAAATTAGTAATTCAGAAGTTTATTATGGTGCATCATTATAATTATTCTAGTTCACTGAGTTTTTATTGTTAATCTCTTATGGTGCCATATTTATAAATTAAAGATGTGTGTGTCAGAGAAAGCATCGTGTATGTCAGGCATGGTGCCTTCGACAGTCTTGGGCATCGGGACTGTTTCAGACCCTAATCCCGCGGACGGGGAGACCACTGTATGTTCTGTGGGCTTCCTAAGTACAGCATGTAGCAAGAGTTACTACATTTTATCAATAATCTTGAAGATGGATTAAATGCATATATCTTGTCATTTTTTAAAAATAAGACTTAGTCATAAATCTTTTTTCTTCCTAGAAGATTCAAAGATTCTTCTCTTTTTAATATTGTATTTTATCTTTGACTAACAGGTATTAATTGTACATCTTAATGGGGTTCGGTGTGGTATTTCAACACGTGCACACAGTGTGCACTCAGCAAATCCAGCTTCCCGTGTCCGCATGCCCCTCCGGCTTTCCAGCCTCTTTTAATCACCGTTCTACATTCAGGGTAACTTTTCAGTTTCTACAAATGACAGAGAACATGTGGCGCTTGTCTTTTTGTGTTTGACTTACTTCACGTAACATAATGTCCTCCAAGTCCATCCTTTTTTTTTTGCAAATGATGGCATCGTTATTCTTTCTGGCTAAATGATATTATTCCATGGCTTATGTGAACCACATTTTCTTTACCCTCTCATCTGTTGATGAATGCCTACGTCGATTCAATTTCTTAGCTAGTGTGAACAGTGCATGCAGCCGTCTGTTGGTGTGCCGATTTCATCTCCTTTGGATGTACACCCAAAAGTGGAATTGCTGGATCATATTGGTAGATCTACTTTTAGTTTTGGGGACTAAAAGCATGTCGTCTCTCATAGTGGCTGTCACAGCTTTTAGTGGTCACCTCTTGGAGAAGCTGCAACCTGCACAATGTGGCATGACCTCTTAGTGTACTAGGCCACTGGAAAATCGAGACCCTCCCTGCAGCCCGACATCCCACTCACCACAGTATGCAGCCCTCCTGGTGACTGAGGGGGACGTCTGAAGGGACATGGCTTCGCTGGTCCCAGCAGCCAGGTGACACTGCTGGATGCGAGTTGTCCCTCAAACAGACTCCCTTTCCTTGATCCACAAGTGGAGCTCACCAAATTGTGGTTTCTCTTAGGAGACGAGGGCCCGGGGTCTAGCCCCGTTCTTCCCATCAACAGCCTTGCAGAGGTCGGCGCCATCTCTTCACTCACCCACACATCCCTGTAGCCAAGTCACCAAACGAGGCCATATGAAGATCCCATCCAATTCATCTCTCAGCACCTGATTTTAATCAAAACGCAATCATGCTCACAAAACTAGGCATTTCATTGTTTTTTTAAAATCTGCAGTGAGCTACAAAGAGCTGCTTCTTTGTCGGCCAAACTCCCTCACTGTTGACATTTGCATCTGCTTATAGATTCTGAAGCCAAAAAATTCGCAAGGCCAAATAAGAGGCAGGGGAAATTCCTCTGAGGGCTGTGAACCGAATGTAAATCCTGCTCTGCTGTGGAAAACTAAATTGCTGCTCAGTCGTGAACACAAGCAGCATTCCACAGACATCCTCGTCCTCGTCACTGAGCCCACTTTGATTTGACCTCCTCCCCTCCACATGCTCAAGGCAACAGAAAAATGAGGGACCAGCTCGCGTCTAAGCCTCTTTTATTTTCACTGAGGGGAACAGTGCTCAGCTTTGGAGAGATAAAATGTTCAAGTCAAACAAAGGGGGCCAACCACCTCTACCCCCATCCACCCTTTCAAATGTCAGCCTGAATTTCTTGTTATCAACCTCATGCTAATACAATGTGACATTCTCAGGCCTGGAATTTGGTCTCTAGAGCTGGTTCTGCTCCACAGCCTCTGTGAACTTTCAGTGCTTTCCCCCACATCCCCTCCCCAAGCCGCCCACATCTACAGTTCCAGGAAAAGAGACAGAAAGAGAAAAGGAGAAAGTAAAAGGAAGAGAGAAAGAGAAAGACAGAAAGAAAAAAGGAAAGAGAGGCAGAGATTATTATATGCCTTGACAAATCCCGAAGAAAGAAGCACCCAAGTTACTCTTGCTTCCTAATTGGCGATCTTCTTTCATGGTTTATTGGGAAAACTAATGAGAGGAAGCATCTAAGAGAGTCATCTGCATGGCGGGTTCCAGCCCAGCTGGGGCAGTGCTGGGTCCCAGATCTCCTGCACACTCAGCTCTCTCTGGAGGCAGCCTCCGATGACTGCAGTTCCACCCATCTCTTTCTGCTGCCCCTGAGCCAGCCCCAAGGGAGGTGATGCCCGTGTCCCTCTCCGCGTTGGCTTTTCTGCGCTCTAGTGTTCCCCGGATGTGGGCATCAGTGCTGTCTGCTATGGACTGACCAAATTCCAAAGGTTTCCATGGAGACTGAGCCCAGCAGGGACATTCTGAGGATCAGGAAGACAAAGAGGGGCCTTTGGGGATGCCTGGCTCGGGGCTGAAGAGCTGGTTTCTCTTTCTAAGTTTTTGAGGTGCCACTTAAGATTTTCATTCTTTAACATACAGTCAAAGTTATGAATAACACGCACAAGGCCAGCTGGCTCTCTGACACCTGACGGCAGTTGGTTCTAGCATCACCACGAGCACCCAAATCTGCAGATGTTCAAGTCCTGTGTGTCAAATGGCATGCTGAGTGCATAAAACCTAAACACACACCTGTGTACCGGAAATCACCTTTAAGGTACTCAAAATGCCGCATACAATATAAGTGCTATGTCAGTAATTACTTTACTGTATTGTTTAGGAAATAATGACAGTCTTTCCTGTCTGTCCATGTTGGGCACAGATGCAATTTTTTGAAAGAAGATTTTTCCAGCTGTTGTTAAATCGTGAGTCTTGAACCTGCAGACTTGGGGCTGAATGAACACACAGCTGCCTTGCCGTACGGGTGACACAGGAGTTTTGGAATGAAGCGCAAAGAATGGACCCCAAGCCTGGCCTTTTATGTTGTTATTAACAGGACCACAGAAGTACCTTTGGAGTCGTTTTTCTGTTTGCCTTCATGGCTGACAGACAAATCACAAAGAGGTCAGACTGGTCTGTGGCCATCTCGTTACCACGCCCTGACCTTGGTCAGTCTGTTAACGTTGGCTCTGCTGGGTACCATGCTAAGCCAGCCAGGTCATGACGACAACCAACTACCGTTGTCCACCTTCTCACCACGCACAGCATTCGCAACCAAGGAGTGGATCTGGAGTATATGGAAGGATCATCTCCGGAAGCACAATTCTCTTTCCTGGGCAGAAGAAACTGGAAATGTGTTTGTAGACAATCATGAGTTGATATCTTTGTGTGGTCCAAGCACAAGGCCACTATGGAGGATGGGAAGAGTTGTCATGGCAACCGAAATGCTGTGTATCTCCAAGGAGCGTCTGCTGATAGTGACCAATTTCCTTGGAGAGAAAGTTTCACGACAGCATTCTGTTTTTCAAGGGGGAAAGAGCTTTACTTCTTAGAGTAAAATAATTGCGTTGAAAATCATTTCGGCCAAAGGCTGAAGCCTGACAGTGGCCGCGTACTAGCCTATTTTGTGTTGCTTTGGCAGAACACTTGAGGCTGGCTGATGCGTAAAGACTTTGTTTAGCTCCCTGTTTTGGAGGCTGAAGTCCACGCTTGAGTGGTGCCCTGTGTTGGGCCTCTGGTGAGGGCCCCTGGCTGCATCCCGCATGACAAAGACGCAGAAAGGGGAACACCTGAGTACAGATGGGGCCGAGAACACAGGGCGGCCTTGTGTTCTAGCAGCCACCAATCCCTTGTGACGATGACGTCCCCCGACCTAATTATCTTCCACGAGGCCCTGGTTCACGAAGGTCTCGGCGCCTCGACAACCTCGAGGGACAAATTACATCTAAGCCACAGCAGGCCTGAGACTCTGTCTGCCTTAAGGAAATGCCATGTGGATTGCTCTGCAGTCCAAAGGTGCCCTGAGAATGAGGACCACTTATTCCGCTTCGGCAGATCGGTTCCAGAGAGGCAGTTTCTCACGCCACCTCAAACTAACAGAACTGAGAGTGTGTTTTATACCTCTTGGTTAAGCAGGACCCGGAAACAAATTTCAGAATAAACTTTATTACCATTTATATGCACCGTCGTGCCTGTCTTTAAAGTTTAGAGGCCAGCAAGTTCTTACACCTGTGCACGCCACATACATGATATGTACGTTTCCACCAGAAGGCTCCTCGTACCTGCGCGCAAAACCCACCTCTCTCTGACAAACACTGACCTGCTTTCTGCAATAGAAATTGTTCATGTTTCCTAGACGTTTATGTGAATAAAATCAGGTAGTATGTAGCCTTGTGTATCTGGCTACTTTCACTCAACATGATTTTGAGGTTCATTTATACTTCTGCATCTATCGGTACTTTGCTGCTTTGTACATTGAGTACTGCTCATCATACAGGTATCTTATTTGGTGTGCCCATTCACCTGCTGGGAGACTTGTGGGCCTTCCCAAGTTTAAGACATTGTGATTGATTCTGCTATGAACATTCATATAAATAAATTTGTGGGGACATTTCTCATGAGTAAATAATAGCAGAAGGACCAGGTTATCTATTCATTGTGTATTTAACTTTCAAGAAGCTGCCAGGTTTCCAAGGTGGTCACACTCTTCTAGTTGACTGCTGTTTTCTCGGTACTTGGCGTGGTCAGACTTTTCCCCTTCCTCATCCTAGTGCGTGCAGAGTGGTATGAATCAAACTTTGATTTTGATTTGCAAGCCTCTGGTGACTAAGAGTGGGAGCATCTTTTCGCTTGCCTGTTGGCCATTGTCTCTATGTTTCTAGTGAAGCACCTATTTTTCATAAATAGATTGTCTTCCTATTCCCTTAGCTAGATCAGGTAGTTGTTTTTTGTATGTTGTACAAAATCTATAGTCATATCGTCTTTGGGCATTTTCTTTCTTTTCTTTTTTTTAAATAGATTTTTATTAAAATTTATCCAAAATTACACAGACTTACAGGCCATTACACAAGCTTACAGACCACAATACATTATGCCTTTTGCTTCTGACAGTGAGCAATGTAAACAACCACATAGAAGCAGCATTAAGTCACAACTACATAAAATTACTGTAGTACCTAGTATACGTGTCACTGTTTTAAGTTGGGGTTATTAGGGTCTTGTTTTTAAAATATCATTTCATTTCACCGTTTTGAAAGTTGAATTTCTATAAATTTTATGAACAGAACCCCCACAGTCTGTCCCATATGCAGAATGAATTAACTGATGGGTATATTTAAAAGCCACATTTTTTTTTTCCACTGGAGGAAAATAAATAATTTAATTTTCTACAAAGAAAGGTGTCAAACAAAGCATATTTTTTCCTTCTGGTCAATTGCCCCATCAAAATAATCTCTTCTCTTTCCTAAAAAATTTTGGAAAGCAGCTTTCCCCATGTTCTTTCATTATGCTTTAAGTTTTATTTATTTGCTAATTAGCTAATGATTAGTCATTTTTAAAAAAATTTGCTGATCAAATTCCATCACTGACATGAAAATGGTGTGTCTTTACAGATAGCTAAACTGATTAAAATAGATTGTGTCCATGGGATCTGCTTTAACATATACATTAGCATTGTTTTTATTGGGCAAATATTTAATTTCATTACATATTATTTTAAATACTTCAGAACTTTGATTCATAAAGGCTAAACATTATTTACATAGCCCTGGATCAATTTATTATATACATATAAAACATATAATATATAAGTTATAGATAATGTACATTATACATATGCCAACTCAAACTCTATTACAAGTGAAATTTCAGCTGCCATCACATTCCTAGTTAAAGGGGCCCAAATGGGACAGTGCGTGACAGGTATTGGCACTGATTCTACACGTATTTATATTTTATTTCTGGATGTTCTTCCTTCTACGCACCACTCATAAACGAAAGCTCCGAATGAATTTTAGAAAGGAAAACTTATCTGTTTGCTCCCTTTAAAGGCCTATTTCTGCTCACTACTTATTAACTTCTTTCATTTCAAAGCCAATCCAGATATCAAGTAGATAGAAAGTTTGGAAATATATTCTCAACTCAGTGTTTCAAATGTGTACTCTCACCTATGCGCCAAGGCCTGACGCAGACCAACCAATCAGGAAAAAAGCCAGAAGTTCGATGTTCTTCGGTCTCCGACTCAGTCTGAGGAAGAAAGTGGGGCTCTTTACCTTTCCCCCCTAAGATGGCCTAACAACATAACTAAGGTTTGCTGTTACAAATGAGAAGATTTTGCCTTAGTAAGTGCTTATGCGGGACTATAATAATGAACCGTGTCTTCACCCCTTAGTTATGTATCGCACTAAAGTAGACCATATTTGTCTGATACATCCAGATGTGTTTCCCCCAACAGCCAGGTTTTCCCTAGTTCTGCATTCCTTCTGTCTTGGCCAAGGGGATGAGATTCATCACCCAGGGGAAGGGAAGGCAGAGGAGACAAAGATGTCCTCGGACGTGAGGGGTAAAGGGATACAACATGGAGGAGGCGTCCCCACATTGGTACGAACTGTCCTTCCAGAGCTGGGAGGGAGAACACTGGAGACGTTCCCTGCATCTCTAGGAAATGACCGAGCACCGTGTCCCCCTCCACCTGGGCGGATGGGTGTGAGGGAGGCGCCTGTGGATGCCAGGCTGGCTGGGGGTGCTTCCCGGTTCTTCCTGGAACGCTCAAAGCCGGGAGAGCTGAGATTTGAGTATGTGTCTGGAAAGAGGAGTCTGAGATCATCGCCAGATCTCTTGAAGACACACCTGTCGAGTGCAGGGGACTCAAGCATCCCAGATACCCTGGGCAAGCGATGTGAGGAAGCAAAGGGACCACTGGACTGCCAGAGGCCGGGAGAGGATAGAGGTTGGGGGCGTCAGCAGTGAGTGCCAGCAGGCAGCCTCAAAGGAAAGAGGGACATTGTTTGGGCTGACACAGCACCAGGAGCTGGAGGAAAGACTGAAGAGCTCAGTGGAGGACGTTCAGCGCACACAGTCAGACACAGGGCAACCTCCACTTGAGGGGGCAACTTTGTCTGCAGCCGTGCTTGCCTAAAGCAGAGGGGAATGATGCTGAGGGTATCAGCCTTGAATTCCTGCCACCCAAAGAGGGCAGTAATCCAAAGAGTGTGCTTCCATCAGCAGAGGCACGTGCTCCTTTAGCGAGTGACTGATACATACCTGAGTGTGCTGCATGCAGGTGCCTGCTTTGAGTCTTCGTGGCAGCCCTGTTATGGCAGGTGGTGCTCTTTACCTCGTTTCCCAGACAAGAGAGGCTCCAAGAGGAGGACCACTGAGTCCATGAATGGACAAGCTGGATGTGGGTGAGAAGGCGTTTGCCACTCACTTCTTGGGCTCTGGTGCAGAACTTTGTCCAGTTTGTTCCTACTTGGGGTGAAACTCCAAGCAAGGCGAACCCAGTGGTTTATGCGGAAAGGAAATGTGCTTTCACACATCTGAGCTGTGCAATCACACCAACCCGTACACAGCTTTCCAAATGTAAGGAACACAGGGATGAGGAGACATGCCATGTGAAGATGTGTGACTTTTAAGTTTTGTAATGTAGAATACTGGTTCCATCAAGTCATTGGTTGTAGCTTCTGAAAAGCATCTAAAATAACAAGTTCGAGTTAAAATTCCTGCCCACTTACCCTGTGTGGGTGTTGGATATCCATTCAGTGGCACCCCAAATTGTCACCTACGGCATCTCATGGTCTCTTCACTGAGTTCTCAACTACATGAGCATCACCATGGCCCTCCGTGCAGATCGAATCAGAAGTTCACCCACCATGGCTCCTGGTAAACACAAAGATGAGCATCTTTGTGAGATGAAATCCTCCCCTCCCTGGGCTGGTGACCGGAGGGCACCAGTAGACACCAGCTACTGGCTCTGGAGTCAAGTGTGACTTCCGAATATGGGTGTCAGTCACTAGTCCTGACCAAGGCTGTGCTCCTGGGACCTCATCAGCCCAGCCGGCCCCTGTGTCCAACACGAAGAGACCCTTCCCAGGCTACTGCCTTCTCTTCCCTCAGGAGTCTCATCCAACTTGCCTACAGGGATCACGTCTACTCTTCTCCCTGCTGCCTCCCCAGCAGTGAGGTAAATAATGATCTTCCACCCCCCCATTATATCTGAAAACCACTAAGTGTTTCCATCTTTGAAGCAGTCCCCTCAGCTTATACTCTTATTTCAAGAATGCTGCCTGTGATCCAAACAGCTTTTGAAATTCCTTAACAGGACCCGAGTCATCTTCTTGTGAGTCTTTGAAGTTAAGGGTAGTCTAATTTTTATTTTGCTTTTAAAAAATTGATAATAATATTTTCATTGAAAAACCACAATTGCTTAAAAATCAGAAGAAGAAAAACTACAATTGTATATATCTATGGAGTACAATGTGGTGTTTTGATATATGTGTGCAATGTAGCATGACTAAGTGAATCTAATTCAATTCTATCACCTTGCTTACTCATCATGTTTAATGTTGAGGCATTCGAAATTCACTCTGCTGGTTATCTTGGACTATATACTGTATTATTATTACACTCTGCTGTACAAATGATATCAGAGCCAATTTCTCCTGTCTACCTGAAACATCATACCCTTTGTTCAACAATGCTCCACCGCTCCGTGCCCCATCCCCAGCCTCTGGATACCATGGTCCTACTCCCTACTTCTATGAGAACAACTTTATTCGAATTGCACACATAAGTGAGATCGTGTGGCATGTGTTCTTCTCTGCTGGTCTTATTTTACTTAGCATAATGTTCTCCAGATTTAGCTATACCTTTTCAAATGACAGAATTCCCCTCACCACCTTTTAGGACTAATATTCCCTTGTATATATGAGCCATATCTTATCCATTTATCAGTTGATGGACTCTTAGATTGTTTTTATTTCTTGGCTACTGGAAATAGTGCTCCAATGTACATAAGAGACAAGATATCTCTTTGACATATTGATTTCACTTTTTTAAAAATATATACCTTGAAGTGAGATGACTGGGTTACAAGGCAGTCTATATTTTTAGTTTTCTTTCTCTCTTTCTTACTTTTTCTTCTTTGGTTCTGGAGATCGAACTCAGGGTCTTGTGCTTGCTAGGCAAGTGCTCTATCACTGAGCTAAATCCCCAGCCCCATATTTTTAGTTTTCTGAGTTGCCTCTTTACTGCCTTCTATAATGACTGCACTAATTTACATTCCTACTAAAAGTGTGCTAAGGTTCCCTTTGCTCCATACCTTTGCCAACACTTATCTTTCATCTTTGAGGTGAAAGCCATTCTGACAGATGTGAGATGATAGCTTATTATGGTTTTAATTTCTGTTGCTTTCATGATTAGTCCTGCTGAGCGTTTTCATGTACTCATTGGACATTTGTAAGCCTTCTTCTGGGAAAGATTTGTTGAGTCTTTTTCCAGCTTTGGAGGCAAGCGATACCTGCTCCTGTCTTTCTTCACTATGATCATGTTTCTAAGTATATCAAGGTGTGTTAAATAATCACAAATAATCCTGTCCTCCACGCACATCTAACAAATACCCAACAGTGTCTACCTCAAGGCCACAGGGAGGAATCTACAATGGTACTCGCCCAGATCAACACAAATCACTTGTCATAGAAAGATGAGTTTCAATTTTCCATCATTAACATTCTATTTTTTTTTTTTTTTTTTTTTTTGGTGCTGGGGATCGAACTCAGGGCCTTGCGCTTGCAAGGCAAGCACTGTAACCACTGAGCTAAATCCCCAGTCCCTCATTAACATTCTTAACATAATTTTTGCAGTGTTTATCTGAATTTTAAGAGCAAAATGTTGGCCTAAGATATAGGATTGCCAAAGAATTTTGACTAAGGTTACTTTGAAAGGGCCTTATTGAATTTCTTTGTGTCTGTGTGATTTTGCATTTTTCATTTTTTAATTGACATAATAATTGCACATACTTATGAGACACAATGTAATTCAACACATGTATAGAATATATAATAATAATACCAGTGTAACTGCTTGTAGTGGCACATGTCTGTAATCTCAGCACTCAGGAGGCTGAGGCAGGAGGATTACCATGAGTTTGAGGTCAGCTTGAACTACATAGCAAGATCTGGTCTCAAAAATAAAAGGCTAACTAAACATTTATAATTTCTTTGTTTTGGGAAACTTTGAACTCGTCTCTTGGAATTCTTTAAAAATATAGAATGAATTATAAAGTATGGAGACCTTCTTGCTGTAGAACATTATAACTTATTCCTCTTACGCAACTGTGTTTTGGTACCTACTACCCGACATTTCTCCATCCACCACTCCTACTCTACCTAACCTATAGTGGCTACTATTCTACTCTCCTCTTCTGTGAAATCAACTTTATCAGATTTTGCATACGAGTGAGAGTGTGCTGTGCTTACCTTTCTGGGCCTGCCACATTTCGTTTAACATAATGTCTGGCAGTTCCAGCCATATTGTTGCAAGTGACAGGATCTCACTCTTTTTTGTGGCTTACTAATCTTCTCTTGTGTGTATATTTAGGTGGTCTAAGTTTTAGAAATGGGCTTCTCTGCTTTGTGGAAGCAGCAACTGTAGAGGAAAAGCCACTCGGAGCTGAGCAGATGTTACAATCAGAAGGTCCTCGGGCAGTCCATGGGAAGCTTTCTCCCTGTGGTCATCGAGTGTCCAGGCCTGCAGAACAAGGGACAGCACAGGGGACACCTTCCGGGTCTTAGAATAGCGTGTGGCAGTAGGGATAAATGATGACAACCCTAACCTCCCGTGGCCAGACGCTTCCCACACAGAATTTCCAACTGTTATTCCCATTTCATGGTTGAGGAAACCAAGGCTCAGGAGGTTTAAATGATCATCCTGTCGAGGATAATTATAGCCACTGTTTTATATGTGCATTTATTCAACCTGGTTTCAAATTAAGTGATTTAAATGCATCATTTTATTGTACTGCTATGGCTGCCTTGATGTCCTAAATCGATTTGAAATGTTTACTTTTCAAGGTCATTTATGGGCCTGCTTTTCTGCTGGATGGCACACAGCAGGGGCATTCACCATATTTGTGATCACAGCACATAAAAACATTCATGAAAGAAGATTTCCAGAACTGCTTTGGAAAGAGATAAGAATGATGGGATAATTCTTTGAAGTATGTTAGTGGTATCTTGATTGGAATTGCATT
>PVJO010010801.1:50328-64328 GCA_004026905.1 Hystrix cristata | reverse complement strand
AGTTCTAGACTCTGATTACATTTAAGGAAAATATTGTTAATAGTATGTATGTTTGTGTGTATGTATAACTGAGTTTAACTCAACTTCCTTATGTGTTAATTCCTCTCTGCCAAATATGAAGTATAAATGCATATACATTTTAATAATAAAATGTTAATTCGGTTTGCTAAATTTAAACAATTATATGACATTACAGTGTACGAATTTTTTCATAATTTGCAAAGAAAAGAGCCTCACAGATGGTCACAGGTATTTGTTTAACTATGCAATTTGCTCAACTGTCCATAGGAAAAATCATTTCTGAAATAACATTGACTTTATAGAAGAATACATAGTTTTAATTCTACAATCATGCATAAATAGGGAAATTTCTGCCTCAGTTCTTCCTTTTTCAGAGAATAGAAAAGTCTAAACAAATTAAATAAAAAGTAATTAATACAAGCAACTACTTAACCAGTCACCTCGATAATTCAAAGTAATACAGTATTAACATGAAAAGAATAATTAGTAGCTGAATATTTGTATACAAGCACAATAATGAAATCCAGTAGCAATTACTCAAATTCTGTTGCAATTTTGTATGTAAAAATATACTTTAAATACTTGACTGGCATAGAACTAATGAAAATGTTCTACTCATTTTGTTTATTTAACTATTTATTTTGACAGAGGGCATAACAAATTTGCATTTCATTTAATCTCCCTTTCATTAAAATATTAAACTAATTTTAATGCATCACTAATTTCAAAGAAAAATAGGAACCTTTTGAAATCAAATCCTTGACTTGATTTTAATATACAACTATATTATTACCTTATCATTGCTCTTTATTCTGATTTAAATGGAAAATGCATAATTGTGAGAATGTAAACAAGTAAAACTTCAAACAAATAGTGGTAATATAAAGAAAAAAATAATGAGAACTTGTACCGAACCCAAGGAAAATATGTCAAGCAAAGAATGATGTGCCATGAATAGAAGAGCAATTAACTTTATCTTCTGCACTGAGATCCATACAAAACACGAAAGGAAAACAATCCTCCAAAATGTGAGATACAACAGAAAACAGGCTTCACCATTGCCAGTTTCTAAATTGCATGTTTTAAGGCAAAATATACTCTGTTGAATAAAGTACAGGCCAAACACTAATGCTATGTTTCTCTCCTAATATGATTATACAACCTTTTTAATAAAACTGTCGATTTTATATTGGGAGTGGGAATTCCAGATACCATACAATGCAAATTATATTTATATATATATATATAAATTTGCAGACCTACAGAAAATTGGGAAAAATTTCAATATTTTGGCAATTGATCTTTGGCAATAAAATATTAGTTTTTTATGTATATATATTTCTGACCTTCAGATATACATTATTATGCTTGGAATTTAGTTTGGGTTATTTCGTATAACATAATGCAAAACTATGAATACAAATTCAAAGTGTATCTCATTTGCTCAATGACATTGATGAGTAAAATTTCTAAAAGTATAAGAATTATGTGCCAGGTAAATAATTACAAATTTATCTCTGACTTCTTCATTCTGTTCTTTTCTGTTTGTTTACTCTATTCTGGTAAACCAATTTTCTTCTTTTCCTCAAATGATTCATATATATGCCTGGGGTATACACTATGCTGGAACATGGCAGATGTGATTCTATTATCAACTTCAACTTTTCTTTGAACAGGCTTCCTCTGTGACACCTACTCTGATCAAAATATTTACAATTTCAAATCCCTCAACATTTTATATTCTCCCATTTATTTTTTCTTTTTTTAATTTTATTTTAATGGTACATTTTCGATGTACATATTGATAACATTCATCATTGGGGATTTGTACCTGTACATGACATATCTTGTTGCTTCTTTTTTTCCCGTTCCCCTCCCCTCACCCCCTCCTCTCTCCCTATTTACAAAAGCTTTGTTTCCATTTTTTCCTTCCATTTCTTATTTCTCTTGTCCCTCTGTTCCTTTCCCCCTCCCTTGTTCCCTTTCCCATTTGGACATTCTCTTCCCTTTCCCAATATAATACATTTTAGTCTTTATTTACACTTCAGTTTCTCACACCAGAGAAACTATGCAGTATTTAAACATGTGTGTCCGATTTATTTCACTTAGGAGTATGGTCTCAAGATGCATCCATTTACCTAGGAATATCTCAAGCTCATCATTCTTTATGGCAGAGTAGTACTCCATTGTATAAAAGACCACGTTTTCTTAATCCATTCTGTTGTAGATGGGCATTCGGGCTGCTTCCACGATTTAGCTATTACAAACTGTGCTGCTGTAAACATGGGTGTACACATATCATATTTCTGCAACAGCCCACATTTTAAATCACCACATGGCTTATTTTCTTTATTGTTAATAATCTGTCTCCTGCTAAAATATAAGTCCACCAAAGACAATTATCAACCCTCGTAATTTAGAACAATGATCTATCAGTACTTGTGGGCACTTTCTACCAATTGTTGAATATATTCATATATTCTTGTAACAACATCTTTATTGAGAGTAAATTAATTTGAAAATATTAAGAGAGTATTAAGAGAGTAAATTAATTTGAAAAGTATCCCTTGCACTTTATTTCATGTACATATATTGTAGTATCAGTCTCTGGAATGCAATTTGTTCTTTAAAAGCATTAAACTATTCATAATTGCTTAAAACATTAGGAAAGAAAAATCAAGAGCATTAACTATGTATTTAAATTGATTTGGGTTTTCTTTTATAGTACAATATATGCTACAACTATCATAAAATTATTATTATTGGTTTTGGTTGAATATTCATTATTAAATTAGAATACATATTCCATTATATATTATCCTTAATATAGTAAAGTACACATTGGAAATTGGCACAACTGATTTATTGAAATTTTATTAATTTCAATAAATCAGTTTATTAATATAAAGCACTTTTTCAAGCATTAGTAGAAAATAATGTTCCTTTTTCATCTTCAATCTGAACTCAAAAAAAAAAATTTGCTATTTTGACAAGATATTCAGAGCTCTAAAAATAAAATAAATAAAAGATTTGTTATCATCATAGTATTGGGGTAAATTGATCCCATATAACAAAGTAACAAGATTTAAAGATATGGAATTAAATACGGGGTGAGTAAATAAATTCCCTTAAAGGGGGCCAGTTGTAGACTAAAGTTTGTGGCCCTCAAATTCATAGGTTGAAATCCTAACACTCAGTGTGATTGTATGTAGAGACAGGGACATTAAAACGAGGTCATAAATGTGGCTTCTTAATGCAACAGGAATGATGTCCTTAAAACAGGAGGAAACACACTAGGAGTCTAAACAAATGAAGAAAAGACCGCATCAAGATGTAGAAAGAAAGTCGACAGTCTGGACACTAACAGAGGCCTTAGGAGAAAGTAACTCTGCCCTTACTTTAGAATTCAGCCTCGAGAACTGTGAGAAAATGTATTTGGGCTGTTTAAGCCACCCAAAGTACAGTGTTTTGTTATCTCATCCCTTACACACTAATACTAGGAGTCCAAAGTATTACCTGAAACTTTGTGAAAAACAGGTATAATTGCTTATTATGAAGGTTCTGCTCTTGTCAGGTTGTTAAGAAATTATAATAGAAAGATTTTTCACATTCTCAGGGAAATGCACATAGTCCTGTCTTAACAAAACTTAACTATAAGCATAAAATAAGTGCTTGTCTTCTCGTGTTAGACACTTCCGAACTGTTCAATGGTCTGGGACAATGAATGTTAGATTAGAGGATATTCCTGTAAATCTCCAGTAATAATTAACATAACTGGATAATTTTAAAGTTTAATTAGAACATTCCTTATTATAATATGTTTGGCTTTCTGATCAATATCAGTTGTTGAGATAAATAAAATGTACTGAGCCTTATAGTTTATTCAATGTAATTTTTCATTGGGATTATTTAGCTAATTCAAGAACTGGATTCTTTTTAGATTATTTTAACTAATTTTCATACTACCATCATTTATAAAGTTATCTTCTGTAAGAGAGAGATGAATAGCAGAAAAATTAGGCATTCATTATTCTTTCTCTCTCACATACAAAAGCATACATTCCGAAGTTACATACCTACTACATAATGGTACAGTTGAAGCTGTGGAACTGGCATTCTGGAGAACATGATAAATAAACAACCCCAAAACTTGGTTGTGAGGTGGAGATTTAGCTCAGTGGCTAGAGTGTTGGCCTAGCAAGCACAAGGTCCTGAGTTCAATGCCTGGCACCAAAAACAAAACAAAACAAAACAAAAACAAAAAACAACAACAACAACAACAACAACAACAAAACTTGGTTGTGCTAATTCAACTGACATTTGGAGAGGAATTAGTTTTGTTTGAGTATTTTAACTTGCTATTACAGGGGAAATATTTATGTAAGACATAATTATAAAAGTTATACTCAATAATTTATTCATATAAATTTACAGTACTTTCATGTTGAATGATATTTGAAATAGTTGCATGTCTTTATTTTCAGTTTTTAGCTGACAAAACTTAAATATACTTATAAAACGCAACATGGTGTGTTAATATACACATATATTGTGGAACAACTTCATTAAGCTAATTAACATACTGATCTACACACATTTATGGTGAGAACTTTTAATTCTAACCTCTCAGCAATTTTTCACATTATAATGTATTGCAATTAGTTCTACCAACTATGAACCACAACAGAATTTTTGATCTTATCCCCCTATCTAACTGAAAATTTTTATCCTTTCAAACATCTTTCCAATCGCCTCTACCCTTGGCCTTTGATAACCATCACTTTGCTCTGTGTTCTATGAGTTCAACTCTTTTGCATTCCCCATATATGTGAGATAATATAATATTTGTCTTTCTATGCCTGGATTATGTCACTTGATATAATGTCTTCCAGGTTTATACATGTTGACACAAATGACAGGACTTCTTTGCTTTTAAGGCTGAATAAAACTCCACTGTGTATATATACTGCATTTCCTTTTTCTATTCATTCTGGCATGACAGTTATATGATTCCATACCTAAGCTATCATGAATAATGCTGCAAGGGTGAGAGAAGCTCAGGTAGACCTTCCATATAAGGGTTCTATTTCCTTTGGATATATACCCAGATTTGGATTGCGGTATCATGTGTTGGTTGTATTCTTAATTTAAAAAAAAAAAAGTTTTCCATAATTGTTCTACAAATTTACAATTTTACTAACAGTGTACATGTCTTCCTTTCTTGATATTCTGCCAACACTTCTGATCTTTCATAATACCTTTTAATAATAGCCATTATATATAGCTAATGACCATAGCAGGTATTAGAAATATCTTGCATTTTAAATTTTCACTTCTCTTATCATTAGCTTTGTAGAATTTTTTTCATGTACCTGTTCGAAATTTGTATGCCACCTTTTAAAAAATGTATTTTCAAACCTTTGATTATTTTTAATTGTGTTGTCTTACTTTTGAATTGAGTTCTTTTCATATTTTGGTTATTCACTTTTCTTCAGACATATGGTTTGCCAATATTGTATTCAATTCTAAAAGTCATTTCTTTAATATGTTGATTATTATTTCCTTTGCTGTGCGGAGGATTTTAAGTTTGACAAAATTTCATTTTTCTATTATTTCGTTAGCTATTAATGATTTGGGGACATTTTAGAAAATCATTGCCCCAACTAATATTTTGGAGCTTTTCTCCTCTTGAATTTTAGTAGCTTTGCCATTTTAAATCTTGCATTTAATTCTTCAATATACTTTGAATTTATTTGAGATAAGAATTTAACTTCATTCTTCTGAAAAAAAAATTATATATATAGTTTCTCAGTATAATTAATTGAAAATATTCTCCTTTCCTTGGTGTGTTTTCCTTGGTGTTATTCTCCTTTCCCTGCTGTGATTTATTTCTACATTCTGTATTCAGAGCTATGATTCATTATAAACATTTATGTATCACTTTTATGATAAGACTATGCTATCTTGACTAATAAAGTTTGTGACAGTAAACTTGAAACCAGGTAGTGTGATATGTTTGACTTCATCCTCTTTGTTTACAATCGCTTTGCCTGTTCAGAGCATTTTGTTGTTCCATGTGAATTTCAGATTTTTTTTTTCTTTTTCTGTGAAATATGTCATTGGAATTTTGATAGGGATTGTATTTTATTTGCAGGTCACTTTTGGTCTCGTGGATATTTTAATAATATCAATTCTTCTAATCCATGATCATATAATACATTGTTATTTATTTGTGTCCACTTTGCTTTCATTCAGAACTCTTGCATTCTGCAAGCCTGTAAGACCAGCACTATAAGCATGAGGCCCTGGTCTCCTGCCAGCTTGAGCTATAGCTGGGCCCCGTAGTACCATGAGAAGAGAAAGCTTTGAGTGCCTGCATGGCTGGACTCTGGGAAACTCTTTTTGGTTGGCCCATAATGGCCTGGGTTCCTTAGGGCTCACTTTTCAAGTGAAAGCTTTACAGCTTTGCAGACTGTGAAAAAGAGGTGTCTTGCTGATTCCTACATATCTGGTAAGGCATCTTTCCTGTTGTTCTCATGCAAAGTACTTACCTTCTCTTTAACACTAATCTTTTGGGCAACCGAGTTCTGCCAGAACAGAATTTTATAGGGTCCAAATTTACAGGAACTTACTTTCTGGCTACCAGCAGAATTTGTTAACCACTAAATGGTATACTCAGCCTCACTCGGGCAGTGAGTTTGTTTATACTACTGACTGTCCCAAGCATTGCTCTGGCAGGTGTCATTTCAACCACTCAATTCTTGTACTGAATAAATTTAATAAAATTGTCATTTTTATATTTCCTGTTATATTATCTTATAAAAAGTGAAAAAAATATGCAATCTTTGGTTAACTTGTATCTAAGTAATTATACTGGTAAGTGGTTACACTATTTAACTTGACTTTTTGCCCCTGCTTCTCACAGTATATCTCAACTAACAGCAGCCAGAAATAGCCTTTCTATATCCTGAACATTGAGCTGTGTTGAATATTTTCTGCCATGTTAATTAGTCTGTTACTCTTAATCTCAGTCTCCCTTAAAGTGTCAGGACATGAGCAAAATGTAGTAAAATATTCTGCTAGAGCATAACACACATTAACTCTAGCCCAACCACCATTGTAGTCTTTCCCAATTGAGCTGGTTGTTCCATTCTGGATTTCTATTAGCATTCTGATCTTGGAGCTATGACCAGTATCACATGTCTTGACTTACCGTATTCTAAGATTTCCCAAGCCAGCATCTCCAAAACTTTCCAAATTCCTTCCATGAGATATTTCCTAAAGATTCTGAATCACACGCTAAGGTACAGTCACAGCGACAACCTCACTCCTGCTATTAAAGTCTGTCTTGTCACATTCCTTGTTGGAACGAAATAGCTCTAATTTAAAGGAAGAAAGATTTATTTTGGCTCAAAGTTCAGAATTTTCAGTCTTTGTTCAGCGGGCTTAAACAAAGAAACAGCACGTTGATAAAGGTCTGTGTGAAGAAAAGCTGCTTGAGGAATGCTGTCCAGGAAGCAGAGAGTGAAGAAGGGAGCCCAGCGCTAGGTGGGAGAGGGACACATTTTTTCCAGGTCATGCCCTGAACAACTTGCCTCTCCAGACTAGATCTCAGCTCCAAAAGCAAGTCCACTTTAGCGACCCTGCAGTCCAGCCTATGAACGTATGAGGCTCCTGAGGGACATCTAGCTACAACCATAACTGTTAATTATGTTCATTCATTGGTTCTCACAACTTTTGGTGGAATATTTAGAATTTCCTATAAAATAAGATCTTGTATGCAGACAATAATTTCACTTCTTCCTTTTTGCAATTTGGGTGACTGATTACTCTGGCCAGAACTTGTATCACTATTTTAAATAAAAGTGACAACACTAAGCATTCTTATTTTGTTCATAATCTTAGCAAAAAGTTTCCAACATTTCGCCGTTGAATATGTTATACATGTGCTATTTACTTGTAGTTTATATTGTGTTGAAGTATATCAAGAAAAAGTGTAGAATCTGTCAAATGCTTTTTTGAATCTAGTGAGTGTTTTTTGTCCTTTGGTCTGTTGAGGACGTACATCTTAAAATATATTTTAAGGAAAGAGATTTACTTTTCTGCTATTAGTATTGTTCACCAAAAAAACCCAAAAAAATATTTTTTTTAAAATATTTCATTTAAATTTTATTTCAATGGTACATTTTATATGTACATACTGATAACATTCAGCATAGGGGATTTGAACGTATACATGATATATCTTGTTGCTTCTTTTTTTCCTATTTCCCTCTCCTCCTTGTAAATAAGGAGGGAGGAGGGGCTGAAAAAAAACATTTAAAACAAAAGTAAAATGTATGA
Organism: Hystrix cristata; assembly: GCA_004026905.1. Taxonomy (NCBI): domain Eukaryota; kingdom Metazoa; phylum Chordata; class Mammalia; order Rodentia; family Hystricidae; genus Hystrix; species Hystrix cristata. The sequence goes on along the minus strand of PVJO010010801.1, from coordinate 55,964 downwards.
TCTGATAATTAAGATGATGTATTGTAATAGTCGGTTGAAGCATAATTATCTTAAAATTTTGAGGTTTATTATTGCATGATTTACAGTAAAATATGCAATCTGAAATTTGGATTGCTATCTATATTAGTTATTAACTCAAATAATCACCTCAACATTGAATTATAGAAATGAGCTTTTGCAGAGAGTTGTACCAGATATTTATAAACTCACATTCCTATTATTAAAGCACGTACATGTAGAAGTTAGAATGTGGCTATTAGGGTTGCAAGGAAGTAGGAAAAGGGAAAAAAACACACACACACACACACACGCACAGAATGAAACATTTAGTCAGTGAACAGCAGAGATGCTAAATCACTGCCAGGAAAGTGAAATCACGATACCAGAGTTTCTCCAAAACTATTATTTTTCTAATTATCATAGCTCTCCAAAGTACCAATCAGGACTATTTAATGCCTTTACATAGCAGATTCTTTAATGTATATGTGATTTTGCTCATTTGATTGTAATCTTATTCCTTGCCTAATCTAACTGTATTAATTATATATATATGTATGTGTGTGTGTATATATATATATATATATATATATATATATATATATATATATATATAAATATTTTTAGAATCAATTCAATGTTGTATTTCTTGTGAAGGCATCTCTAGGGAGATTTATTTTAATTCTGTGCCTCCAAATTCCTTTGTGCATATTTCTAATAAAGTTTTTATTAAGACTATGTATTTGACATTATGTTTATTTGACACTGTTTTAATTCATGAGACTTCACCCTTTGAGAACATAGTCCATGTCTTATTCATCTGGTGCCTGCTTTGATTGTATAAATGAAATATGTGTTGTATAAATCAAAAAAGATGAGCTAGTGCTTGCCAATTCTAATGAAAAAAATAAGGAAATATATTCCCATAAGTGAAATCGCTTATTTACACTATTACATATTTTCAGATTTACAGACTATTTTTAAATTTAATTTAACCAGTGCAAATGTGATATATTTAGGAAAGAAATACATATTCTTGTCTTCCAGATGGGTAGAAGCCAAAAAAGCATACACAAATTAAATTTGAAAGAAACATAGTAAGATTAATATATTATGAAGAAACAATGATACATGTGATAAAAAATAATCAGCTCTAACAATGAGAACTGAGAAAAAATATGTATCAGAAGAAATTCTTTACATGAGTAATTAAGAGAAATGAGATATATTTGCAAGCAGAGGTAGATCTGGGATAAGGAAATTATGGTAGCTAAAGAAGAAAACAGAACACTTCTTGACATTTACAGTGTAGGTTCACAATGTTTTGGTGATAGGCAGGCCAGGGCCACATCTTCAAATGAAGAACTCATAGGTTAGAAAATAAACCTCCCTCCTCCCCTGTATGTATGTATGTATTCCTGTATGTTTCCTAATCTCAGGAAAGTCAAAGCTCCATCTGAAAACTTTTAATGAAGAACAAAACCATCCAAAGAAATAAGAAAGAGTCCATACCTCTGAGTTTCATCTGCCTAAATCTCCTGAATTACTATTTTAATAACTCTTTTTTAGCTTCTTAATTATTTATATACAAGTAATCTTGCTTTTCCTTCATTCCTTGATTTCATTTTCAGTGTTTCCTGAACCTACATTTCCGCATTAAACTACAGGTATTGTAATTTCCCAGGTATGGTCACTTCCAAGAGAAACACTTACAAATACAAACAACAAATGGATTACCACTGGTTAAAAACAAAACAAAACAAAACAAAACAAAAAACAAGTATATGACATCCATATTTTAACTTTTATCTAGCTACTTTACTGGATACCCAAATATTGACAGCTTCACATTTTATTTTCTTGTTCTAGTCATGTGTCTTTACTTAAAGACTATGACAATCTATCTAAATATTTAAAGTGTTTCTATTTCTTATTTCTCTTTCATGTCTCTTTACTTTAGATAAAAACCTCTGAACTTTAAAATGTAATAATGAAACAATGGTGTGTGTGCTGTATAGAACTTGTAGAGAAAATCCTTTATGAATATCCATTTCTAGTGCAAAACATTTATATTTGACCTTTGTTTTTAATATTAGGGTGTTTTTAATAGAGTGATTTCCTCACCCTATTTCAAATGCGACAACTGAGGGGGAGGAAATCATGGCTTTATTCTTTTATCCAGCAAGCATTTAATGAGCTCGTCCTGTGTGTCAATGATTGTTCAGAAATTTTTCAGGTGAAAATAATTGAGCGCACCCTCCATAAATTCATAGGTGACTGACAATTGCAATACAGATTGATATGATGTATGACATTGCTAATCCAACTCAAACCACAGATTGGTTCTACCTTGGATCAGCTGAAGGACGGAAAATCACAGGAAACTTGCCCTATAAACCTTCCTGTTCACAACTGTGTCATATCAGAACAACCTTCAGGAAAATGGCACATTAACTGAGAGTAAAATTTTCTTGTAATACATTTCCTGAAAGAAAACCTGAAGAAATATTCTACAAACAACTTTTTTATAGTAATGTTAAATATTTATGACTTTATTTCATTCTGTTTTCAATTTTTTTTATGTAGAACTAATTGCCAATATCACTCATGATATTTTTAACAAGATGCAAGAAGACTTTGGAATTAAACCAAAATGGAAAAGTATTTTATTATACATAACAAGTTTACAAATGAATTTAGAGTCAGGGAAATCAGCAATTGAATATCAGGGAAATTGGATGCTATTATCAAGGCTATCAACAAATTATTATCATAATAATTGATAGGACTTATACTGATATCTTTGCCATCATCCTTCTTCATACTTCTTGATGCCTGTTACTAATTATTTATTCACACTTTATTTTGCAGTCATGTCCTAAATTAAGGTACTTAAGTATTTTTCCTTGATAATTTATCTGAATATAACATTTAGAATATTATTTTTATACTAAGTAGTATTTTTATTTGTACTACAAAAATGCATTTACTTTTAATATGTAGTACATATGCATGCATACATGCAGACATTTCTACTTAAAAATATAAGAAATGCAAATGTAACCGTCATAAAACTAGATTTCTTATTTTCCCTCCCAGATCTGTGTCTCCTTCAGTCCTTCTCATGTGATGTTTTGACGCGATTTTCTTTCATTCACTGAGGCCTGACGTTTGGAATCTACCTTGTTATGTCTACTTATCTCACACCTCACATACTGCCTATCAGAAAATTTGGGGGATTCTGCCTTGGAAATGTGGCCAGTTGTCTGAACACTTCTTTCAGCTCTGGGCCACTGACATCTTCCATCCTCAGTGTAGTATTCTTAGTGGTTCTTAAAAATAAGGTAAATCAGCTTAGGATGGTCTGCTGCCCCCATCTCTCACTGATTTCCTCATCAGGTCAGAAGATACTTAAGACCTGATCTTTGCTCTGTTTGACCTCCGACTCCGTATTCACTGTGTTCCAAATAGTTTATTCTCTTCCATCCATAACAGGTATCTCGCCTTTCCTGTGACCTTTCAAGAATGTTCACAACTTGGCACTTACTGTCTCTTTGCCTGTACTTCTTTCCTCCCTGATATTTAGCAGCCAACTCCCTGGATACCTCTAAATCTTTGCTCTAATATCACCGCTTTCATTCACCCTGGGTGACCTTGGATTTATTTTCCCACCTCATTTACTTGATCTTCTAAACAGCACTTATCATTTTATAACATACTATAAAATACATAGGTTTACTTATTTATCATAGTTATGTCTTCCCAATGACAATATCAACTTCATAATAGCTTATAGTCTCCTCGGCTTCATTGATACAGCCTGAGCATTTAGACAGTTCCTGGCAAAATTAGCTGTTCTAAAAGTGTCAAATGAATGAAACAGTGAATGTTTGAAAAATATAATAGAAATTATATTAGAAGTTCTTTTTGACTTAAACTCAATTGAATTTCAAAGAACTAAGTATTTAAATTCCCTTAATCTTAAATAAAATATACACAAATTATTTTTTATACATGTGTGGTATAAAAATATTCTCTAACTTTACCTTTCTTTAATCTATTAATTGCACTTTTCTTATTATTTGCTATAGTTCAATTTGTTTTACTTTTTTACTCTCAAGTGAAATATTTGCACAGTATGATTGGGTACACAGTTTATATCAAGGAAAATATTTTTAATTTACAAAAAAATTTTATTGTAAAAATGTTTCCTTTCCTACTTTTAGATCCAAATACCATGTGCTTCTTTCACAAAATGACAACAAAAACACCACTTGGCCTTTGGATCATATGGTCTTTGACCTCATAGTTTCATGTAATTTCAATAGCTGTGTCTGCCAAACTGAAGATAGAAAACCAATTCTCCCTCCTGCTGTGGCTGTTCAGGACTGTATCACCAAGTATTTGAAAAGACATCTTCTCAAAAACAGCATGAAGTAAACTGCTTTCTAAGACAAACAACCTTGGCTGTTGCTGCTCAGACTCACCTGGAGGTACATCTTACTGTCTGGGATCTTTGCTTCATTTTGAATGTGCTTCCCAGACAGAGCTGAAGATACAATCTCTGTCTCTCTCTCACATACACACACACAAACTCACACATACACACATGCATACACATTCGCACTATCTAAAACATGGTAGTTTTCTATATCATCACCTATAACTTTGTGTTTTAAATGCTGATACATTAAAAAGTGAATTTAAATCATCTTTTTCTTCTCTTGCTTTTACTTTCATGTTGTAAACTGTAAATAATTGGATTTAAAGACCTTAAATGTATTCACCACTTTAATCACTAATCTGCACATTGAAATACACATTTGTCTTTATTGCCAACGCAACCGAAATGCTGATCTCCGCTTACCTTTGTTGTTGTTCCTCCCACAGCCCATCAAAATCACACAGCTGTGTGCCTCCCACAGCACCTGCACTACTTTTCATCTGACTTATTTATCAATAATTATTTGCCATCCTTTATTTGTCTGACTGTAGCTCTACCTGCAAATATCCAAAGGCACTGTAGCCTGACTGTTAGCATTAAATTCATTTTTCAAAGAAGAATATTTTGCCATATCCAATATCAAAAATGGTTAAAAGTTATCGGATTAAACTCAAGACCCATACTAAAAAACCTGCACAGATGCAGATAGGAAGGGTTACACATTGACTTCAAAAAGAAAATAATTTAATTATGAAGATCTTATGATGAATAACAATGTGATAAAATATCTGTTTGCAAGATAAATATTTTTAAATTCAAACTTTTTTTTACTGCTTCAAGGTAGAAGAATTATGCAAATGTATAATATATATCTATATGTATTTGTTTCATTGAAAATAGTAACTGAGTTAAAATACACAGATATCAACTTAATTATGTTTTTTTTTTGATTTTTTTTTTCTTTTTTTGAGGTGCCGGGATCGAACTCAGGCCCTTGTGCAAGGCAAGCACTCTAATCACTGAGCTAAATCCCCAGCCCTGATATCAACTTAATTAAAACATATATGATCTATGTGAATAGTTATATTAAGAGATACACCATAATATCTAAATACATTTAAAAGTACAAGTTTTTGATGTAAAATTTAGATTTTAAATATCATATTTCCATATTATTATTATTATTATTATTATT